>PVJH01024657.1:0-32759 GCA_004026705.1 Nesogale talazaci
AAGACAACTGTCAAAAGAAAGTCACCCAAACATATCATAATTAAACAAAGACAGAGAGGAGATTGAGAGTGGTATGGGATGAACAAAGTGCTCTTACAACAGGTGGTCAATTACTTGGCAGAAATCATACAGATAAAAAAGCAACAGGATGACCTATATAAAGTTTTCAGAGAAAAATGTAAAAAGCCAGCTAGATTAGGTCATTTCCATTAATCACAGTAAAAGTAAAAATGGAAGAAAAGTCATGCCACACACATGAATACTACCGCCTTAGAATGCCTCCTTGGCATTCCCCTCCTCAGAGAGTAAAAGCCACGTCACCAGCAGAACCAGCTACTCCTCCTGCCCTGCCCTCCCCTATGTTCTGAGCTGTGCCCTCTTCGGAGCATTTCCAGAACATAATCAGTCATGTCCCTCTACTTCCATTTCCACCACCCTCATCCAGCCTACCATATGTCCCAGTAGAATTGTCTAAAAAGCCTTCCTGAATAAAAATGTTCCTTAGAAAGGAGGATAGCCAAGTCTTCTTTTAGACATATTATCAGGAAAAACTGATGGCTAGAAGAAGACATTGTCTTTGATGCTGTGGAGGGTCAGCATAAAGGATGGGAACTCTCTGAGATGGCTGGACAAAAGAACTGCACCAACATGCTCAAACCAAACAAAGATGATGGAGACGGCACAGGAACTGGCTGGGATCACGAAGGTTGCCATGGGTGGAAGTGGAATTGATGACGACTAACAACAGCATGCCTTGCTTGCCTCCTACATGTGTATGTAGGATGTGTATGTGTATATATGTGTATATGTGTATGATGGGTGTGTGCATATATATAATCTTATAGGAGGCTCATAAAACTCTTATCACAATCCATACTTCATAGTTGGGTGAAGGGTAAACTTTGTTTTTATAAGCAGGGCATGTTGGCTCATGATGAGATGCTTTGAATTCAGAAGGCCTGAAGCAGCAGAGACCAGTGGCACTTAATTCTTGCAAATGAAGGTAGACATTTTGGTGAGGCCACAGAATTTAAATGGATGAAACCTATGGATAAACGTCTAATCTATCATGTTTTCTACATGTCCTAATCTACAAAGTGGTTAGAATATATTTATCAAATATCATAAAGTAATCTACATCAATCTTCATTTAGCGCTCACGATCAGAGGCGGCAATGATGCCTCCCCCCCAAAATAAATAAATAAAAAATAAAATTTATGGCAATTTTCATCTTATTTCAACATTCTTTTTTTTTTTTTTTTAGGCATCATTGCCCTGGGGGTGGGAGTAGGAGGCCCAGCCTTTGCTCCTGGGAGCCGGAATCAAACCTCCATCCCAGTGGGCCGCAGTCCTGCGCACAACCACTAGGCCACCGGGGCTCAGCCCATAGAACATTCTTAGAACTGCCTATTTCCCATCAACAAGTAAACATAGAAACATGATGCAAATGTTTGGATACCAATGTTCCAGAGGATACATGCTCCACCCACACCCACCTCCCTGATTTATTTTGGGAATACAAAGGGTAATTTGCAAGAAGACTACCAGCTGTGTGACCAATGTGAGTGTTTTCATAGGTGTTGAAGGCCCTAGAAACTGATTCTCTCTGGCAGGGAAAGTAAGGTCAGAGAAAGTTTTGTGAAGATGTCGCACCTGCCGTGACCTCAAGGAGGGTGGGTGCTGGTGATCCCCAGGGGGAATATCCCGCAGGCGCAGGCTCATGTGAGAAGAAAATGGAACATTAGGGATAAATAAATCTTGTGAGGAAACATAAAACTTTTTTAAAAGTAAGGGTTTGGATTCAAGGAGTAGAAAAGGGAGATTAGAAGATACACTTGAGTAGGAATGAGAACAAGAGATGGTTTAAGTCCAAAGGTTGGGCACATCAAGGGAAGACGTGGGGAGGAAAAGGGTTGGGCCTCGTGAACATTCTCGGAAGTGCAGCTGGTTGGCCATGAGGTTCTATGGAGTGCGGCTTGGCCTGGATGGTTGAGGAAGGGACACAATGGGACAGAGGAGGACTGGGGCAGAAGGGGTGGAAGAGACAGGAGAGGTGAACTTAGTTGGTGCCAAAGGGTCCACTGAGCTAGCCTGGGTAGTTTTAACCCGTGCCTCTGTTCAGTGTGGAAAAATCCACTCATCTCACTGAATGCAGGACTCCTAAGACGCTAACAGCAAATGTCCATGACTAGAGTTCTATGACCAATGAGAAGAACAAGCTTTCAATGTTTTACTTCAGCTATGTTGAAACTGCTAACCCTGTGTTCTAAGGCATGTTCCTGGGGCATAGGAAGGCAGGTGGAACACAGCAGCAGGAATTCCTAGGCGCCAGTAACTCCAGACATTAAAAGGACAGCAATAATGACGCTCCCGAGTGACAATATGAGAAGCACATGGAGTCTGAACTAGGGGCCCAAGGAAGATTACAGGCCCCTCAGGCGGGTGACGGTCCTCAGGCACAATGACAGGTCCTAGGTTGATCTAACCTGGCTGGCAGGTGCAGGGTGGTATAAAAAGCCACCAGCTAGTGGAGGTGAGGCTTGCGGGGCATCTTTGGCCAGGCTGGCTTGGCAGCGTGAGCAGGCATCCATTCAAAATCAGACTGGGAAAAGGGTAGGCTCTTGTCGATGATACTGTGCAGAATGGTACTGTTCTTACCGGTAGACCATTGCTTTGTTAGCAATCAAAGAGGCGGAAGTCGCAGCCCCGAAAGGAGCACTGGAAAGTAAAGGAGGCCCAGGCAGGGAGTGCACGAGCTGGTAAGCAATTCAATGAGGCACATACTTGGATCTTTGGCACGAGTGAGGTGTCAAAAGAATTTTTCATCTACTCAGGTTAATTTATTCACCACGACAGTGAGGGGCAGAAATCAGAGCCTCCCATCATAAGATGAGATACAGACTTCGAAGACTATGTAGCTTTCTTCAAGACTGGCAGCAAGTAAGTGGCAGACTGGGATCAATCTAGGTCAAATCAGATTGATCAGAACAGCACGCCAAATGCTCTACTTGCTTGACGTGGAGAAGTAGGTCTGAAGCCCGGAGGAGTAGGTGGGGGGAGCGTCACCCGATGGACGAGGGAAGGGCAGTCCTCACTCCTGGCAAACGTGGGAGAGCCCTAAACATGGAAGACCTCCCACCAGATCTGGAGCCCACGGGAGAGGAAAGAGGGTGTGCGAACAGCTAAGCCTGGGTTTAGGGATTCATATAAACCCCCTTGCCACATACATAAAAAGGGATCCTACATTTTGGATGCATTCTTGTTGTCACTGCTGCTGGTGACAATCTCTAAGTATTATAAATCCGACTCTCAGAGCATCAACTTTCCCTTCATTGGTATCGGAATCTGCTTTTGCTTTATTAAAATTTTTAAAAAATGTGATTTCTCAGGAAGATGCCTCCACAACACTTAGGTCTATCATTTCACATTCAGCAGCTTTTCATTTCTGCAGTGGGAAAAAGCTGAAGGGAGGGCGTGCCACACAGCTTAACGGACGGTGTCAGGCTCTCGGTCGCTAAAGCCATGATGGGGACACAGAACACAGTGGGCTTCTGCATTAATAACCCTCAGCAGTGCTGATCTGACAGCTGCCTTTGCTCTCCCCCAAGGCTACTTATGTTAAAATCATGGGGTTTTTATGAATAATTTTCTGGTTCCTGCTGCAGGAAAAAACCCCGAAGTTGAGATGGTTTGGTGCATGAATGCCTATGGGGGGCATGGGGATGACCATTTAACAGAAAGAATAAAAATCAACTAATGAATTGGAAGTGAACATTCTAAGAAATACTCTGTTATGGGGAAAAGTTATGAACATTTAACCTTCATTGAAACTACAACTAGGAGCATGTTAAAACAGCACTTCTATGGACAATGCTCTTGTGAAGAATCCTCTATAATCCAGAAAAACTGTCCACCAGGATTTTAATTGAGTGACAGTAAAAAAAGAGAACCTAGGCATTTGAGCTGTAACACAATGAATCTTTTTTAGAAGTCATGTCAAAGACAGTATTTTGGTTAGTAATTTTCAGTGATACTCTCCCAAAGAAAAAATCCTCTTTTTATGTTACAGTAGGTTTTCCTATCAAATGAGTGTTTTTCTTTCTTTCCTCTAAGCAGGGGCTTGTTGATTATCCTATTAATTCCAAGTTGGCCGGCAGGTGTTTATTCACCTGATTCCGAGGCCCCGTTATTGATTTCCAATTCATGAGTAGCCTTCCTCGAGAATACCCAGTCCGTATGCTGATGCTGACCACACTCATCACAGTCTCCCCAAGCCTCCGTTCAGTCTGAGACAAGCAAGTGCAGCACCATTAACCAGGCAAGTGTTCATGACTTTCCCTAGACAATTAAGTTCACAGAATAATTCCTTGTAGGTTTATTACTGAGAATATATCACACCCTGGATTGGCCACTACAGAGTTAGTGACGAGTAACTTGGTAGAAACCAGCACACAGGTAGTCCATGAGCCCTGGATTGTGATGTCAGCCATGAGCCTTGCAAGCATTTTTTTTGTTGAGATTTAATAATGTAACTTTCATTTTGCTCATTAATTCAAGTAAAAATGACTATTAGAGATTTTACATTTCAAAAAATAAAAAGGATACCATTCTAGTTATTACTCAATATGTGGATGTCTTCATCAGGTAACTTTAATAATGATTCTCTTCCCAGATAAACAGCAGGCAGACATAGGAAGTGAGCCAGGGAGGAAGAAGGGCAGTCTTTACCCCGGGATGGATGCGGCACAGGAGACAGGCCTGTCCAGGGAAGAAGGCTAAATGGAGATGGCGTGCACCGGGTGGAATGGGAACAAGGACTGTGACCCTGCAGCATTGGGATCAATAACATGGAACAAAATGTGTATGGATTCTTAAATAAGAAATTAATTTGCTCTGTACACTTCCCCCCAAATCACGGTAACAAGGGTTTGTTTGCTTTTTAAACAAACAACAAGGTTTCCTTTTTCTAAAAAACACAGGCATCTTTTGGAGTTATTGTGGACTTGGTTCTAGACCATGGCAATCAAACCAGTCAGACACACAGTTTGATTCCCACTGCATGTAAAGTCATGTTTATAGATGGTCCCTTGAGGGCATTAGGTATGTCACAAAATTGTGAAAAAAAACTTGAGCTATTGTGTAAATTGCCAATATATGACACAAAGACATGAAGTGAGCACATGCTGTTGGAAAAATGGTGCCAGTACATTTGTTCAATTTTAAAAGAGGCAGTATTTGTGCAGAGCAATAAAGCAAGGAACAATAAAAAACAAGGGATATCTGCACAAGACTCTTAGTTTGCAATTTTTACCTTCCAAATTCTGTTAGTATTATTTAATATCTAAATTCCAACATGATTTTACTCCACCTCAGTTAGCCATTATTATAATTACTTTGGTGCTGTATAATTCTTTTAAACAGGGGAGAGCGCAAATGCAGTCCCCCACTACCACAGATTATGCAGTCGAGTTTTCCACATTTGGGGAAATCACAGGGGTCAGCATATCTGGAGTGCAATGGATAAGCCTTGCCCTGGGAAAACCACCTTTGTGATCATGGTATCTCCCCTGTCAGGTAAGTATTGGTGCTGTACATTTTTGTGCCTTCCTGATATCTATTGAGATTTTCTTAAATTTATCCATATAGAGATGTTTGTGTATTTTATGATACTTAACTCTATCTGATACCACAATGCAAAGTAACTAAAAAAATGTAGATGCAAAACAACTCAAATGCCCTGCATATTTTCTTTCATATCTCCTCCCTAGAATTTTGATTTTTGCAAAAAAAAAAACCAAACCAAACAAACATGAATAAAAATAATTTGAAACCGAGGTGTGTCATAAATTTGCAATTAATTTTCTTCTTTAAATAAAAGCTACTGGTGTTGAACTACAAAATAAATATCTAGAATATCACAGTTATGTGTCTTGAAGGAAATTGCTAAATATATACATTCCCAAAAATATAAGAGGTTTATATGTTAACAAAATCCCAAATACAATTTTAAATTTAAAAGTGATTTTAGAAGCAACTTTGGTGAGGGAGGGAAGGAGAGAGGAAAAAAAATGAGGGGCTGATACCAAGGTAGCCAGTAGAAAGAAAATGGTTTTAGAAGGATGATGGTAACATACGTACAAATGTGTTTGAAACAATGGGTGTATGAATTGTTCTAAGAACTGCAAGAGCTCCCAATAAAATGATTTTTTTTAAAAGTAACTTTGGTTCCCCCCTGCCCCCCAAATGTATAGAACATATGATGATTTAAGTCTTTGGAAGAGTTTTATTCAAATTGCATCCACATACACAACTTACATGTCAGTATTTGTGTGTATAAACTAAAAAGACAAACTCAGCTGCCCTCAGGTCACTGTTGACTCACAGCGACCCCCTGCGATTACCTGCTAATGAGAGTATGAAGTCTGGACTTTCTCCAGCAGAGCTGCCACTGATTTTAAACTGTATACATGCAGATCACAGCCTGGTGCATAATCACGAAACTATACAAAGTGATAGAAATGGTCTACTAAAAATACACATTTTCTCTTTATAAGGTAGAAATGGACTCAGTCCCATCTGAGTGTGTGGTTAGGAAATTCTGTTTTAGAACTTACTGATTCTTGCGCTTTATCCTCAGCTAACACTTGCCTTGCTGAAACTCACTGGTGGGGCTGATCACACAGGAATCAGCAGGAACTCCTCTGGGCTTAGGCCCACTCACCTTTGCCCGTTAGTGTCAGATCCAGATGGGTCACTTGGAGGCATCTGGTCAGCCGTTGGCAAGCAGAAGGCTTAGCCAGCTGTCTGCCCACCACCCACCAGTGGCGGAAGTGAGCAAGGGCACACCTTTCCCTGTCTCGGATTTGCCTTCTGCTCCTCTGTTACTATTCTGCTCTTTGGCAAAAGATCACTTTTCAGCTCTGTTTTGTTTTCCAGTGGTTTCTTAGTCCTTTCACAGCCACTTGAGAAAACACTTGAGTTATTCTTATCTCTGAAATTGGCTCAGATGAAGCCTGTAGGGAAGGAACTTGTCTGGTTTTTGTACTTAAGCCACATGTTCACTGATGTGAACTCTGACTTGGTGCTTCAGGGAAAGCCTTCAGAAAAGAAGGGCACAGAGATGCCGATCCTTTGTTGCTACTCTAGCTGTTCAGGTTTTTCTTAGCCTTCACAAGCTGGAGTTAAATATGCTTACACATGTAACATTTCATTTCCAACTCATGCTTTCTCTTATTTAAAATTAATAATAATAACGGTGATAATAATCTCTGTACTTGGAGGAGAGGGGGTTTGCAAGATACTGGTGAAAATGCCCGTGGTCCCTTTGCTCTATCCTATCGCACAGCAGCAGTAACATGGATTTTATGGAAATGAGATGAATACATCCAATACTTGGGCAAGCAAATAACTATTATTGACCTTTGGCAGGTTTCATGTAACACTAATAATAATTTTAGGAGGTAGAGTTCAATGAATTTCGGTACCATTATTTTACAGAAGATGAAAATTTAGCACAGTGAAGGGTAATGATTTGCAAAGGCCACCTCTTAAGAGCGTTGCTCTCCGTCCCTGACTGGGCTCACGCTGGAACCTAAACTCTCAGAGTCACATTGCCTTTGGAAGCAAAAGGTTGTCCCTGTAACTGGCATACAGAGTGTTTGTATACCGAAAGAAACTTAGGGCCAAATCTCAAAGATTTGATTGTGACCCTCTTGCACAAGCAAAGGAATAGTTGTGAATAAAATCATGAATGGGTGATATCCAGTGTAACTTGTACTTGACATTGAACTGCCAGTGTAACTTGTACTTGACATTGAACTGGAAGAAGATTTGCTAAAAATCTTAACTACTTACATGCATCTTTATTTTCCCAGGACCTACAAGGATGTTTTCAGTTTTCACAGGGGCCACTGTGAACAGCGATGCAAAGATTGTTATTAATCTTGACACGGAGAAAAGGTTGAAAAGGCACACAGATCAGATTTGAGTGATGGGAGTCAAGTTTAGGCTTCTCTTGTGAAATGAATTCCCTCAAAACATGAAAAATGAATCCTTATCTCTATGGTTTTAATACTATTTGGGAATGAACTTTCTTCATTAATACAACAGCACTAATGTTGTGTGTATCTTTGATCAGTACCCTTTTGAGAGATAAATGACGAATAAGCAAGCCGCAGTTGGGGGAAGACAGAGGTCCTGCCACATAATCACAAGGAGTACAAGCTGAACAGAGATGTGGACCTTTTCCGAGTCAATACAGAAAGTCTGCTACAGTTAATGCCCTGAATGTCACTTCTAGCATCCTAAACTTCGAGAGAATAAACTTCCGTTTGCAAAGCCACCAACTTGTAGAATTTCCATTATAGCAGCATTGGGTGACCAAGGCAGTCTCCAAAGACAAAGAAGAGTTGGAAGACAGTACTGCGGCCACAGTTTGCTCTACCATGATCGATAGACAGTTCCAGCAGGATCTCGGATCCTCCATCCCTATTTGAAAATATGCCATGGAGTGCTGGACCAAGGCTCGGATCAAGTAGCTGTTACTTCAGCTGTCAGGGAAATGTTAGAAACTTTCAACACAAGAGTCCCCTGCTGGCAGTCAAGGAACCCCATCAATGCTTCTTCAAGGGGAACCCTCCGAATCTGAGCCTGTGCTGTAGGGAGGAGGAGGGGAATCAAGGAAGAAGGCAGGCATGGGCCGCTCAGAATGGAGGGGCTTGGCAACCTGAAGGACTGGACTGCTGCCTTTCAAGAAGTCAGGGGAAGGGAAGAGACTATATTCACCCATTTGAGGCTAAAGTCATGAAAATAAAAGCTTCCACTACTCTCGAGCTTTTACAATTAAGCTTCGAGCACTACACAAGTGGGGTCAAGCTTCATGTCAGAAAGAAGAGAATACTTATGAAAAAGGAATAAAGCAAGAGGTAAGTTGAATCTCTGGACAGAGCTCAGTGCAATCATCACATATGTTCTAGGGCCCCAGGAAGTTGCAACGGCATCCTTTTGAGCAGGGAGTCAGAGGTTTCAGTGCTCAGAAAGTTCCTCCACTTTTTGCTGCCTTCACAAGTCTAAGACCATGACAGTGGGTGAGGACAGGGCTTGTTGTGGAATCAGCAAAAGGGGTCCTAGGGTAGCAGGGGGTCGCTATTTTTTCATCTCTTAAGTGGGGGAGTGAGAGGAGAGGAAAATATGCTAAAGAAGTTCCAAAATCTGGTGTTACATCAAAATTGCAGGCTGTTATATTTAGTAGTTGTTTATAGACTGTGCCTGGCCACACCATGCAATCTGGGGGTCATAGTTGTACTTCCCATGTAGTGCAGAGTCAGGTTCTTGTTAGGGACATAGAAGTATGTGCTCAGTTCTGGCCAACTGGATCTTACAGAAGTGCTGCACCTTCCAAGGGCCCATGGTACTAGCAGGCCTAGGCGTCAGGCCCTTGCACACTGCACACATGGTTAGATGTAAGTCTCAGATGCTAAACTTGGAGGAAAGAGTGACTTCACTGGTTTGTTTCCAACAAATGAGCTTTCTCCTAAACTGAACAATGCATGAACTCTGATAAAATATTAATGTTAAATCATACAGTTTGCAAATATTTTTGCATACATGAACTTATGGATGAAGATCTCTTAAGGAAATTTGAGCTTTAAGGTTTTACCTTCAAAACAAGGAGGTTGACAGTAAGTTGATACCCATTTTAAAAGATTCTGTACTTTTCTGTTTTTGTAAGGAACACCTTTAAGTCACTGCTAAAGACTTAAAAAAGCATTTGTTTTAAGATAAACGGATCCTGTGTAACAGTAGGGTTTCATTTCACATGACTCTGTATTAACAGATTCGATTACTCAAGTGATCTTTTTCTATAAGGGTGGCTATAATAATATGGGTGTGTGTTACCTATCAGGAACTATTTTTGATTTCACATTTTAATTTTCAACCCATTTCGAATGTTCCCACTGCCAACGAGCAAGTTTGTTGAGAGAACAAGGATGAGTGATGTCTATGGAACCGAACCATTTGGTCAGTAATCATGGAACTGAACTAATTAGGCAATATCTTTTGAACTTCATCTTGTGAAGAAAAACTACTGTTTCAAAGGAATTGGAGGGATAAGCTGTTGATTGCAATTCTTTGATTTCTCTTTAAAAACCACAGATGGGAGGTAAATACAGCAAGGCCCTGAATGGAGAGCTTGGCACTGGGTATCGGGAATATGAAGTCTTCCTGAGGGACCACTGTTGGCCTGTGCATACATAGCAATCTCTCCAACCCCCCCTCATTTAAATTCGGAAATAAGAGTGTATTCTACTTTACCAGGTACTATTTGAAATCAGTCTCAAACAGGACATAGTGAATAGGTCTGAAATGTAACCTAAAACCCACTGACAATGTAGACAGAACTTGGCCAGGAAGACAAATATTACTTAATGTAGAATTTGCACATGAAATGCAAACAGCACTGGTGCTTAGAACAATAAAAACAAAAGTTGCTGCCTGAAAGCTCAGCTTCTTGTTTAAGATTTTTTTCTTTCAATTCTAGTGCAAAATAATTTCAAGGATTCATCTCCATCTGGAGGCCAGAATTCTAAAGAGAAAGGCTCTTTGATAGTGTATGCAGAACTTCCACGGATGCGCTGATGACACACAGGGGCGACCATGACTTGCCAGGAAAAGTGAAGTGCGCCCCACTCCATGCATGATTATTTATTGGCTGGGGTACCTGAAGGAGAGTTTTGAGCTGGAAACATTGTCATCCTTCTGAAAATCCTAATTTAAAAAGTTCACCCCACACAGAATGCATGCACTGAAAGGCATGGTGGAGCTTGAGGGGGAAGTGGTGCTCAGGGTCAGGGGATATTCTAGAGGACCTCCCTGGGCAGCGGCCTCTCCACAGGCCATGTCTCTATGAACTGGTCCATGGTTGCTCGTGAACACATGGCTTAGGTTTCCTCATGTGAGACACACCACTCGCTGTTCAGAGGTTCACCCGACTCCTTACACTTTTAAATGTGAACATTAGTAAGACCTACTTTGTGTTTTTGTGGTCATTATCCAGGTCAGTAAGGAAGCACTTATTTATTTTGCAAATATTTATACAGCATTTACTAAGAACTTAACACTGTCCTATGCAACTAAGAAATATCAACTCATTTAATCTGCATGATGATCCTACAAAGTAGGCTATCAGTATTTTCATTTATTATGAGTCACAAAGATGTTAAGTACTGTATCCAAAGTCTTACAGTACAGGAATCAGGATGTGTGTATCGGAGTTCATGTTCTTAAACTGTATGCTGTGATATCTATCACACATGCATGCCATTCACTGTGTATATCACACTGCTGTAGCCATGGGAGGCAGTGTGGTGATGGGGTGGGGAGTTCTCTGCTGCAGTTCAACGACTGTGTCTGAACAAGCTCTCCCCATCAACTAGGTCTGTGATCCTAGGTCTGTGATCACTTTTCTGTTCATCAGTTTCTATACCTGTAAACCTTCCTATATTAGTGGTAAAAAAGTTGAGTTCAGCCAGCTGAGAATGCTGACTAGCACCTCCTACTTCCATTGAGTCCTTCCCACTCATAGCAATGTGTAACTCATCGGTTTCCAAGACTTATAAATCTTGCTGGGGGCACACAGTCTCATGGAGTGTTTGAATCATCAATCTTGGGATTAGCTGCTCAAAACTTATTCCACAGTATGACCACAGCACCTGGGCTGACCCATAGTGAGCACTGTATACATGTTTGCTCTTTGATTGGAACCTTTGATTAGAACTCTTGACCAAATAGTTGGATTCTGTATTAAATAACTTGAGGAGGTCCAATAACTTTTCCATGCAAGTACCAGGATTTGGACGGAGGGTTTCTGACTGTGAAAAATGTGCTTCTTGTACTTCATGCTTTTAAGGAATCAAATAATGACATGCACTACCTATTAGTCTGAGAGGTGTAAGTCTTTCAGAATAAATATCAGCTAGTAACATGGCAGGAAAAAAAAAAAACTCAGCTAGGGACAAGCTGGAAGGCCAGTCCTTGATGACCATGCATAAGGATTAGTAGTTGTCAACTGCCAAAATGAGAAGAATTGATAGTGTGAGTAAAATATTAAACAGCAAAATAATAGGGTCTTTCAGTTAGAGGTTCCGAACTCAAACCAGACTCACTTCGTGGAGCTCATGTCAACTCACAGTGGCCCTAAAAGAAAGGGTCAGAGCGACCCCACTGTGAGTGTCCAAGACTGTGACTGCTGGAGTCAAAAAAACAGCTGCACTTTCTCCAGGGAGCAGCTGATGGTTTCAAACTGCCGAATTTGCTGATTTCAGCCCAGCTCATAGCCACTGTGCCACCAGGGCTCCCTAGTGTCAGCAGGTCAATAAGTCCATGCATTCAAATGTATTTTACATAGATACAAGAATTCCACAGCATTTTTTTTTGACTCAGTAGAGTTTTATTTGAAAGAGTAAAAGATTCCCCCAGTATCTCCTCGCAGGCCCTGCAGTGTGTGGGTCACCTTGGATCGTCCTTGAACAAGAAGCCCTGGCTCCTTAGCCCTGCTGTCCTGCTCAAGGGGCTGCTGTACTCTGAGCAAGGACATGACAGAAGCAGATCCATCCATGGAAAGTTAGGGAAATGAGGCATCCCCTTTCGTGTGTTTTTCTGTTGCCACAAGTTGACAGAGTCCAAGTCTCTTCAACATTCCCGTCGGATTAAAGATAGTGGAGACATGGCTTGCAGCCCGAAGAACTGGCTGAAGCTTTGTCTTGGCCTTGGCATTGGCTGCGATCTATCAGGGACTTGATTTTAGTAAGTCTATAAAAGCCTGAAATTCTATAAACACTTTGTACGGTCTCTCTCAAAGTATCTAAAGCAGGATTCACTTTAAGTTAGCTTAAACAGAGAAACAAAGAAAAAAATCATTTCTCCAGGCCCCAGGAGGCTAAGATAAGGTCCTGCTTGGCTATTTCTGGGCTGGCAGGGGTTCCCCTGAGGCCCCAGGCAGGAGCAGCCTCTATGGGTTAGACTGGGATTGGAAAGAATAATCAGCTATGGGTGAGCTAACCCCTGCTTATTCATCTGTCCATAAATCTGAACCACTGGCTCTAGGTATCTGTATCAGTAAAAGGGCTGACGTCCCTACTCCAAAGCTTGGTTTGCTACATAATCAATCTTGACCATTATAATTTTAATATTAATATCTGGTTCAATGTATCTGATAGTCAATATTGAGTCACTAGTGTGAGTATATTTAGCCAATAAATGGAAAACAATTATACAGGAAGAATATGTGAAAACAGCAACAAATCTGGCTTGAATATGTCCCTTTAATTTACAGAAACATTGCAATTAATATCAAAGGTCAAAGTCAGTTAGTGGTCGAAAAATCACTATTCAAATAAGTTCCATGAAGGCCAGAGAGTGACTTCCCTACTGGCATTTTTTCTTAAAAGAATCATCTGCTTTGAGGATAATAGGATGGAGAGAATGAAGGCAGGTAGGGGGCCACAGAAGAGACTTTTCAGATTTTAATCTTCTTACTTTGCTGGTTGTGTAGTCACATTAATATAGAGGTCCTCAATCTTGAAAATTCTAATAAAATTGAACGTTTTGCTCTCTTTTATCAAGTTTATGGATAAACTCAAATTTCTGGAGTTTGACAACCAATTTTCACAAAAAAATTAAAAGTGGATAATTTCAAATTATTATTACATTTATTAAGTCAGACCTGTTATGACCCTCATGTTAGAACATCCTGAAATCCACCAGTGTGGATTTGAAAGAACAGTGGGTGGCTTTCAGGGCATTGATGAGTTCCATCTGACAGCAGTATGGCACAAACAAAGCCCAGGAGTCCGAGCTCCAATGGTCAATATCTCCGCTTTGCTCTCAAGGGTAAGGACACATGTTCTGAAGACTTCAGCTCCTCATGTGTAAAATATGCTGCAATGCACAGAATTGTTTAACAAGACTAGGAAGAGAACCTGGAGATCTACTTCTAAAAGATGTTTGTGGGTGTGTGTGAAAACTTTATGTATAGCAGTAGCTCATTATCTGAAAGAGTCCTCGAGGATGAGTTCCTGAGATTGGAATGCATTCAAAATACAACTGGAGAAGGCCTGTTTTCTCAAAGTAGAGTTTAACTTAGTGGCATGGATGGGAAAGAGCCTTCGAGGCCTTCCTTTGCTGATGTTGCACAACTCAAAGTGAGAAAAAAAACAGCTGCAAACATCCACCCCTCTTCAGAATGCAAACCATGCAAAGTATGAATCTAGAAAAATTGGAAGGAAAAGTGAAATGGAACATATATATTAGCTTCTTAGGGATTGGTGAACTGAAATGGACTGATATTTTTGGAATTGGGAAATCACATGGCCCAATACTCTGGGAATGCCTAATTGAGGGGGAATTCATCAACAAGAACATTTCAAAGTCTATTCAGAAATGTAACACTAAGAGCAATAAGATATTATCTGTATGCTTAAAAGGGAACCCAGTTAATAGACAATTATTCAAATTTACCTACCATTCGCTAATGCCAAAGATCAAGAAGTAGAAGATATTTTACCGACTTCTTCAATCTGAAACATGCAACTAAATACATTGATAATTACCAAGTGCAATGCAGAAATTGGAAACAAAAGATTGGGAACTAGAAAATATGGTCTTGGTGATAGAAACTGTGACAGAACTCACACGATACAAACTTCTAAGACTGGTAACTTATATAGCAAATACCCTTTTCCTTACAACATAAATGCTGACTATGCAAGAGGGTTTCTCCAAATGGAATAACCAAGAACCAACCTGATTACATCTTTGGAAAGAGATAATGGAATAGCTTAATATCAGTCAGGGTAAGACCAGGGGCTGCCTATGGAATAGACCATCAATTTCTCAAACACAGATTCAAGTTGAACCTTGAGGAAATAAATTTGTGAAAGCCAAAATATGACCTTGAATATACTTACCTGAGTTTAGATATCATCTTAAATAGAGATTCAAAATTGAATACTATTTATCAAAAGGCAGACGACTTTCTGTAAAGAATTACATGCTCAGAACCCCCAGGGACAGTTCTAGTCGGTCCTGTAGGGTAGCTATGAGTTGGAACTAAATAGATGGCAATGATGTTTTGGCTTGTTTTATATATAAACAACAAAAGGTTATTAAAAATACAGTAAAGAAAAGATCAAAATGATAGTCAGAAGAGACGGAAATTTATTCTTCCTTGGAGGACAGTTAAAGTAAAAAAGTTAAGCAGAATAGAAAATTACAAAGGATAGTTGAGGAAGATGAAGTAAAGCATCATAATCAAATATGTATATTTCAAGCTGAAAGAACTAAAGAAAAATTGTCTCAAGTTTAAATATTAAAGGATTCTATGAGTAAAATACAGGATGGAGGAAGCTTCATAATGATACAGGGAACTACAGAGTCATTACACCACATAAACTGGGTGATTTTCACACATTTTAAGAGGTAGCTTATGATCAAGAATATTGAAGGAAGAAATCCATGCTGTGTTGGAGACATTGGTGAAGACAAAGCTTGAGGAATCAAAGGAATTTAATTTTAGGTGTTTCAACAAATGGATGAAATGCTGGAATCACTCAGTCATCTATGTCAAGAAATTTGGTGGACAGCTAATTTGGCCAATCAAGTGGATGAGAGGCATATTTCTGCTCTTTCAAGTAAGGATTGTCCAAAAAATGTGAACATTATTGGATCATTGAATAATATCATTAATATCACTTGCAAGTAAAAATGTTACTAAACATAATTTTAAAAATAGTTCAGCAGGATCTTGACAGGGAATTTCGAGAAATTCAAGTTGGATTAGGAAGAGGATGTTGTGTTGGTCATGTACCTATGTCAATTTCATGATTGAGATGTAGAGATAGAGTCTAGCCTGTCAATCTGGCGTAGCCATTGAGTAGCCAATGAGGTCTCCGTGTGGGCATGGCTTTCTCCTGAGAATTCTGGGAAGTCTCATGGTATTTCCCTCGTGGAGATGAGAGACCCTTTTCATCAGTTGTTGGGAGTGAATCACTGATAAGACAAAATGGCAGCGTTCGAGGAACTGGAGGAGCCAGAGAAGCCATATGGCCTTACCTGATGAAACCAGAGCTCTGAAGCCAGAAAATCGACAGAGAGATCCCTGCCAGGGCTGAGATATTTCTACCACCAATGGACACTGCTGATGGACCCTGAACCCTGGAAATGAGGAGCCATGAGGGGACCCCTGCCAGAACCAGAACTCTGCACCCACAGGCCTATGACTTCGTGAATTGGAAGGAGACTTTATAGACTGATATTGGACATATGGGTTAATATTGGACTTATGACTTTGAACTGGACTGGGTTGGTATGCTTTCTCAATGTTCCATTCATGCTGTATAATAAACCTTTCCCTTATATCTATATGTGTGTCTATGAATTTGATTCTCTAGTGTACCCGCACTAACACAGATGTGGAATAATAGACTTCATTGCTGATGTTAGATCAGAAGGCTTTTGGCTGAAAGCAGAGAATAGCAGAAAGATGTTTACGTATGTTTGACAGATTCTGAAAAGATATTTGATTATATGAATCATAACAAATTAAGGATACCATTGCAAAGAATGGGACTTCCAGAGCACTTGATGTTCGATGGGAAATCTCTATACAAAGAGGTAGTTATTCACAATGAACAAGGAGAGACTGCATGGTGTAGAATCAGAAAGGGAAGTTTCTCATGGTTATAACCTTTAAAAAATAGCATTATTGGCATATACTGTACATATCATGCAATTTAATCATTTAATTTCAGAACATTGTCTTTTTTCTTGTATTCATTGTCAGTCCTCACCCTATCCCCCCTTCCCTATCAATCTCCTCTGCCATGCCTCTAAGTAATAATTAATCCAATTACTCTTTCTATAGATTTAACTTTCCTGGATTTCATATACAGAAACTCATACAAAACAAAAAGAGAAATCAATCAGTCAAACAAAGAAAAACCAAAACAAAACCCACCACCTACAGAAATAACAACTAGATAAAATATAGAAAAATGTCCATCAAAAAGAAAGCAAAAATATTAAAACTGTAACAACTTTACGATAGGTAAGAAGGGAGATCAAATGCTAAGGTTATATCCTTTTGCCATACTTATTCAATCTGTTTGCTGAGCAAACAATCAAAGAAAATGCACCATCAGGCTTGAAGGAAAGTTCATGAACAACCTGTGATATGCAGATGACATACTCTGGTGAAAGCTAAGAGGATTTGAACCGCTTATTGATAAAGATCAAAGACAACAACCTTTCTGTGGGAGTTACATAATCTGTCATCAATTTGAGACTTAAGGGGAAGGGGTGGAGGTTAGCCTGTCAATCAGGCTACAGCTTGATGGCCTTATTTAGAGGCCCAAAGGAGACAACTAGCTCATTGGAGGCAGGGCATACACTCACTTCCTGCGGGTATGCTTGCTGACAAGACTTTGCACCCACTGACCTATGATTGTCCTGCACGCCACGTCATTGCATGTGTCTCCTGAGTATGAAGAGGACTTTATAGACTGATATCAGACATTTGGGCTAATATTGAATTTATGAACTTGATCTGGACTGGGCTGGGATGCTTTCTCAATATTAAATTGCTCTAGGATATAAACTCTTTTTCATACACATATGAGCGTCTATGAATTTGTTTCTCTAGTTAACCCAGACTAACACACTTCAGTATGGATTATATGGGCATGTTTTCCTTTGTATGAAATACAGTATAAGTACATCTATATATAGAGAAACTAGATTAATAGTTCCTTAGGAAGGTTAGGGAGAGATGAGAAGCAAATAATGTGTACAAAAAAGAAGAAATTGTTCAGAATTGATGGTGTGGAAGATTTCACACCTTTTAAATATGTTTAAACTACTGAATTGTATGGTATATGAATTCAATGTCAATAACTATTAAAACATTTTTTAAAAGAAAATAAAAATCCTCACTAGAAAACCAAGAAATAGATATGGCGATCACAATGAAGATGTTAAGGATTTCATTTTACTTGGATCCACAATCAATGTCCATGAAAAAAACTGTCTGAAATGATATATTGGCTTGGGAAAATTTGGTGCAAAATACCAGTTTCAAGTGTTCAAAAGCAAATATGCCACTTTAAAGAGTAAGGTTGTTTGACCTAAGCTATGATATTTTTAAATCACCTTTTTGAATGTGAAATGTAGACAATGATTAAGGGAGACAGAGAAGAATTGATACATGTACATTCTGGTGTTGGTGAAGAATACAGGATATGCCAGAGGTGAAGAGAAGGATGAACAAATTGGTCTTAGAAGAAGTACAACTAGAATGCTCCTTAGAAGTGAGGTTTTATTTCACACACTTTGGAATGTGTTCCCAGGAGGGACCAGTCTCTGGAGAATAACAAGATGTTTGGTAAAGGAGAGAGACCCTTAATGAAAGAGATGACACAATGGTTCCAGCAAGGGGATCAAGCCTAGCAATACTTGTCAGGATGAAGCAGGCCTGGGCAGTGCTTTTTTCTGCTGAGAAATGGGTTGCTGTCAGTAGGAACTGACTTGACAGCACCCTATTCGCCCATGTACACACTCCTCGCACACAGGAGCCAACCACGCTTTGAGGCATATGCAACAAGTTGCTACCATATTGAATAGTTAGCACAGACACAGGACATGGCTACCCTTACCCTGCTGTGTTGAGATTCTTCTCGCTGGCTAAAACCACCTCTCCTATTATATGCGTCTACCACTGAACTTTCAATTCTTCAATTCTTGAGTTCTTTCTGCTCTCTATGGTCCACTGCATAATTCAACTTCCTTAGTTTTCAAGCACAGCCCTTCTGAACGCTGTTTTATAGCCTCTGATCCCTTTGTTCCTGGATTTTACGCTGTGCACCCTCTTTGTATTCCTCACTTTGGCATATCATGTTTATTGATTTCCTTGCTCTTGTTTCTGGGATATTACTAGAAACAAATTAAATGATTAAATGGATAGCATACATGCATTTAAACTTTAACTGTGTTCCCTTTGCCTAGTAAAAACACTCCTTTAGGATACTATGGGAGAAGGGGAGGTGGGAGAAAAAAGAAAGAAATAAAAAAAAGGAAAAAAAGAAAAAAAACCCACTCCTTTAATTGACAACCTAATCCATCTCTTACAAGGCCTGCTTCCCTGAAACTTCCTGACTCTCACTCTCCACATTGACTTGCCTCTTCATCACTGGGAAGATAGAACAAACAGGATGGCCTGAATTTCCTTAAGAATTTGATCACCAACTCAGCTCCACCTGGGAGCAGTACTTTCTCATCTTCAGATCTGGTCTGACGACATTTCTCTCATCTAGGGGTCCCCTTCCAAGCGCCACCTCTGCGATAGCGATGTCTTTGGATCATTTCACTTGGAAACAGCCTCTTTATTCCATAGATTTCTCTAATATTTCATCTGTACCTCTCGCAGGTGTTTTAAATTGATACTGCACCTCCTGACACCCCAGTCACCTCACATCTCCTCCATTGAAATAAAGACGATGTCAGCTGGGGAGCAAGCTTGCTAGTGTCAGCTGGCATGCCCATCAGGAGGGCTCATATTCTTTTGACAGAGAACATTCAGTATGTGTTTATTGAATGAATATTATCTATTTTTTTGCAAATATCAAATTCACTTCTAAGACATATTGAATCCACTAATGAATTGATGGAGACATTTATTTTAATGATGTCTAAGAAAGCCAATAAAGTGCAGACAAGGATGAATTTGCTGATGCAGAGGCCGCTGCTCTAGCAATGCTGGTTCTCTGTCTGCGATGGCAGCTCAAGCAGGAAGATCATGACAGACAACAGACAAATGACCAAAGGATTACAGAATAGCAGGAACAAACTTACCTTGGGTAGCAATATAATGATTAGGTCGATGATAACCCTAAAAAATAAATGAGAAAGAATATTTGAGAAACTTAAAAATGATAAGCAGCACAGAAATCACAGGCTCAGTTTTTCTGAATTGAATGCACATATAAATACCAAGAATTGCTTCACTTGAAAAGTAAATCATCAGATCTAGTGCTATTGAATTTATCTTAATAAGCAAAGTTGCTTCAAATATTACAGTTCTGATACTTTCACAGGAGGTGTGATAACTTACTCCCACACAGCTCTGAGGTGAAAGATGAGTAGTAAACACTGACTCTGTATGAATTCCCTGTAATAACATGACCATGACTTTTATTAGCGTGCAAACAAGACTGGGAGAGTGCAATAGAATTTCATTTGTGTTAGCATGCTGTTGGCAATGTGCCAAGGGTCTAACACTTATTCTGTTATATCAGTATAGACAGCTACATCAATAGCAATACTTAAAACCATTCTTAAACACTGCTATTGCCATGACACAATGCTGTAGCAGGGGCCAGAAATTAAAGGGTAGGAACTCTACTAGACTCATTCCTTTTATCATGACCCTCTAATAAGAGGTGATGATGAAAACTGAGACTAAAGAAAACAGGGGACAATTAGCACTGTAGAAGAATTGTGGAATTGTCTAGGAAATATAAAATTAACCCATAGAAAATTACACATTATCTTGTGCTGGGTATTAATACTCTTTATATCTGTCACCAGAAGTTACCCAAAATATTGAGCCCCAAGCCAGCAGAATAGCATAAAGAAACTTGGCAGAGAAAATACTGATTTATCAAACAAGTAAAATGCCTATTTTAAGAATAAGTCTCCAACAAACACAAATATGACACACATGCACACTTTTATGTAACCTGCTGTCTCAACATTGTTTTAAATAATGGAGTCATTACCAATATTAAATAACATTTAGATAATCATTTTTTTCCAAGTATAAGTCCCACAGGGGCTAGACTCATCCAGAGCCTACCAAAGTACCAGCAGGTAGAAAGAGCTCATATAGTAAACAGAATCCATCTACAAAGTCCACGAAGACTGAGCGCCTCATAGCACCGGCCATCTTCACCTCTCTGGCCCTCTCTATGTAACCCCTGCCCTTCGAGCAATTTTCTTTGTGCTTGGCTTTCAGGATTCAGCACACACTTAGTTTACTTTCCATTTAACTCCCTAGTCATTCTTTCAGAGTTTTGACCTCGGTTCCTGCCCTTTCACCCAGATGCTAATGTCTCAACCCAGTAGCACTTTACTTTAAAGATAATGTGTATACTGGTAAATGCTATCATTTTAGTTTTAGCCTAACTTTTTTCTCTGGAATCCAGAGTTGACATCCAATTGACTTGTCCATATTTACACTCAGCTGTTTAGTCTATATATTTAAGAGTTCAGCTAAACTGAACTCTTCATCTCCTCCTTATCTCTCACCCAAATCTATCCCCCAACCTCCCGACTTCATTTCCTCCCATTTCCCCATATTTAATCTGTCAGAAAGAAGCCCTGGTGGTGCAGTGGTTATGCACTGGTCTGTGAGTCGCAGAGTCAGTGGTTTGAATCCACTAGTCACTCCTCAGGACAAAAATGGGTTACAGACCTGAAAGCCGTTTGGGGCAGTTCTACTCTGTCCTACGGGGTTGCTGCGTTGATATCTACTGAGCAGTGAGCTTGAGTTTTAAGTTTTAATCCGTCAGTAAATACTTTGGGGTTTATTTTCAAAATATGTCCTGCATGTGGAATTTCTCATAACCTCTACAGCTATAGCCCAAGTCAAGTCAAGCCATAAACCATTCTCTTATTATCTAATAGCAACCTAATATTTCTCCTTCCTTCTGTTCCTGCCCACCTACACTTTATTCCCCATCCAGCAGTCAGATGCTGCTGCTCATCCACCCAAAATCCTTTTGCTGACTGCCCACCTTACTTACAGTAAAAGTCAAAGCTTTTTCTTATTTACATTACCCTGCACTCTGATCTGTGTTCTTCCTTCACACGAATCCACCAACATTTGTGTCCTTGTTTTTCTTCAATTTTGTCAGGCATGGTTTATATTAAGGCCTTTGCATGGCCATTCTTCCTTCTGGAATGTTCCTCCCCCATGCATATCTCTGCAGAGTCCCACCACTTATCAACATGGCTCAAGTATCACCTTCTCAGCCCAGCTCACTCTAGCCATTTTGTTAATAATTGTAACCCCCCCCCCCCACCCCAACACCTTTCACCCCCGGCCCTGCTAGTCCTAAGACTCATTGTCCCCCCCCCCCCTTGGCTTTATTTTCTTTAACTATATATATATACTCTCTTCTAATATACTGCACAGATCCAACCTATTTACTTTATTTATTACCTTCTCTTCCTGATTAGAACAGTAGCTCTATTAGGGAAGAGGGGCAGGGTTTTACGTACTTATTTTTCTAATTATGATTTGTTCAATTATAATTTCAGCCCCAAGAATAGCGAGTGAAATAAAAGCAATATAATGTTATTAACTGAATGCACAAAATTCACTTCCCGAGTCAATTCTGAGTCAAAGCAACTGCCTAGGACAGAGTATAGCTGCACTCACAGGGTTTCCAAGACTCTACATCTGGACGGAAACAGATTGCCATATATTTCTTTTGTGGAGTGCTTTGTGGGTTTGAGCCACTGACTTTGATTAAAAGCAAACACTTAACCACTGCACCATCTTCTGGGATTTTGCAAATGCAGGAAGGGATTCTGTTGACATAAAACTGAAACGCATTCTTTATCTCTTTATACATTTATCAATATTACTTGTTCAGGTTGGAACACCTTCTATCCTATCTTTACTCATGCATTCTTTATATCTCTGTCTCTATGATGCCTGATCTCATTGCGTGTATTTCATTGATCAGAGACCCATCAAGCACGTGCGCACTGAGTGCTCACTGTACTTGAGGCCTGTGCCAGGTCCAGGAGATACCACGAGGAGCAGGACATAGCTTCTGTCCTCAAGGACCCAGGAGGGCAGTGCTTCTCATGCCAAGGGCGGCAAAAGCAGCTATGGGTTGGGGTACATTAATTGCCAAGAGAGCGCCGAATATTTTTTCTCTGTAAAGGCGGTAATGAGCAGAGGAAGCTTTGGACCCTATGTCCAAAGGATTGTAGGGCTTGACACTGGAGTGTGACAAGCCTCGGGTGGAACCTCTCAAAGGAAGATGTTCTCAATTTGACCAGAAGACAAAAGAGCTCCCTGCATGTCATCCAAATATTTCAGAATCTAGACAGGAGCCTTCGGGGAAAGGTATCATTCCTGGACATCAGTAAGCACTCCCACAAGGTACTCGCTAAGTGAGCATTTGCTGAATGAAGGGTTACCATATATACCGAGGTATGAGCTGACCCAAATATGAGCCGAGGCACCTCATTGTACCACAAAACCCGCCTAAGAAATGTACTGAAAAGCTTGGCACATGCACAAGTATATGTGGTGAGCATAATGTAGGTCAGAAAGGAATCCTGTAGAAATAAAAAGACAACGAAACACCTTGGCTGGTAATTTCCAGACATTATTAAAGTGGTTTAGAGGGATTTTCCTTGATAAGTGGCTTAAAAATTGTTTGCATAATCATTTCTCAATCCCTACTCCCAAGTCTATAACTAGAAATGCCACATATTTATTTCCTTTGAGCGTTTACAACAACACACATATTTTTAGGCAACTCTTTCCTATGATTGTTGTATTAATTATTTTTAGTAGCATCCAAACACTACACCACAAAGAAAATACTCCACTAAATAATCAAGAAACAAAATGTATTTTTAAATATCTTTCCTAGAGATCGTTGTATTAGTCACAGTTAGTAGGACCAAATAACACTGAGCAAAAAACCAAGAAATTCATGTATGTGCATAAAACCTGTCAAAGGCAGTATTAATGGGCTATGGATGAGCAAGGTGGCCCAACAGAGACGCTACCTTATAAACTACAATGGAGTTCAAATCGGTGTCATATCAATGTGGGCCTTCAAGGTAACAGCAATTTTCCCTTGATTTTCGGGCTACTTTTGATTTCATTCATTCTTTCAACGGAAACCAGGCTCTCTTTTAAAGAATTTATTCTAATGTAAGTCATTAAGCTAACATGATGCGGAATGAACAAAGAGGCAGTCTTCAATAATTAAGCACCCTACATATTTAATGCCATGGTTTGCTTGCATGAGAAGATCTGGTTAACAGCGGCAGACTACTTTGAAGACAACTTAAAAGTGCAGTGATGGCAAGACGTTGCAAATCACAATATTAGAAATTATGGAGTTTTTTCCTAGTGATATGCAAGCCTATTTTTTAAGACGCTGAACAATCTAAGTTGTTGACAAAAATGGAAATAAACTTTTCTTAATTCATATTAGTTTGAAAGGCAATGAAGCCCCCGTATGTTACAGAGAAATTCACCCATAAGTAAAGGAGTGGCTACTTCTTCACTGTTCATTTCTGTGGTGTATGTGAATGGGGCATTATGAACATATTTGTTCCCATGTTCCAACAGGGAGGTTACGGACAGTTTTGAAATACATACGTCAATATAATTTCCATTGATATAGTCTGAGTTGCTGTCTCCTTCTATTGTCTGCAGTCTCACCCGGGAATGGTCATCTGCAAAGGAGAAGGAAAAGCAAACAACCATCAGGTCAAACAATCTACTATTCTGTTAAGAGTCCTGGATGTTAGCATATGACAAAGCCAGCATATGACATATTCAGCGTCCCTGGGAAGGATTGACAGGTGAACAAAGCATTCAATACTATCTAACTGGAACAAGCCCCTTGCTGTGGAGGTGATTAGGACTCATAGTGATCCACAGGGCAGAACAGACCTGCCCCATCGAGCTCTGAAAGCTGCAAATCTTCATGGAAGCCGAATGCCTCATCTTTCCCCTGTGCAGCCGTGGGTGGGTTCGAGCCACCAACGTGCTGGTTAGCGGCTGAGTGCTCAACCACCGCACGGCCCAGGCCCCTCAGCTACAAACTAGATCCTTCTGAAACAACGCTTTTGCTACGAAGAGCGGAAAGGATTTAGAATTCCTTACATCTGACAGTAAATTTCATGAACTTATTCTTTGATCACTGTAGACATGAGACATTAGCAAAGGTCTGAGCCCTTTTTTAAGTGTTTTTTTTTTTTGTGGGCATCACTGCCCTCGGGTGGGATGGGAGTCCTAACCTTGCACCTGGAGAGCTGCTGCTGGATTTGAACTGCCAAGCCCATGGGCCGCAGTCCTGCACTCAACCACGATGCCACCAGGGCTCAACCCTAGGTCTGAGCCTTTCATAGAGAGTCCTGGGAACAATAACATGGTTCCTTTGAGGGAAAACTGTAGCAACATCAGTAAATCACATACAGAGTCACAAATTTTGAAGGCTGTTTTATGGAATGTATACCACCAAATGACGGTTATAGGCCCACCATCCAGCCTTTAAGGACTCCGGTGACATCACGCATGCATTCTCTAAGCCCTGCATCTTTACTTGGAGCACCTGGGTAAGGTAGAACTGCCACCACCAGCTGTGTGCTAAACCCAACCCCAGCCAAACCCATCACCACTGAGCCAATGCTGATTCAGAGTCACTCCACACAGGGTTTCTGAGGCTGCAACCTTTCCTAGAAATAGAGAGCCTCAGCTTTTACTTGGTGGCTTTGAACTGCCAACTTTGTGGTCAGCACTCCAATAATTACCTACTATTGACACCAGCCAGTTAGTAACACTATCAAGCCACACCTTTTTTTTTTTTTTTAAGTAGTGCCTGACTTAAATTAGGCAATTCGAAGGATTAATCTGTCCTTCCTAGTGGTGTGTCTACAATGAGTGAAAGTTTCGGACAATATACTGTTACCGAGAATTATCATTAGCCAGTTTTCAGAAATAGATTAGTCGACCCTCTGGTCTTTGACTTCTTGTTCTGGAAGTTCTGATGAAAGCTGTCTGTCCTAGGTGAACCTGGTGGCATTTGGAAACAGAACTCCTGGCTTAATAGTGATACTCAGGCACCACAGTATGACAAACTGTGCTAAATTCTGAGGAAGAACTTCATGTTGGATAAAGTGACGAGCCAGCCCCAAAAGGGGGGATTTTCAATTAGACTGACAAATTAGCCACAACTATAGGCTCAAACATATTAATGGTAATGAAGAAAGTATAGGACTGGCAACATTTTGTTCTGTTGTGGTATCATTTGTTTATTATATGTATAGGGTCAAGCATGTGTAGGTTGCAGGATCAGGGTACCCTGGGATCTACTTAAAATGTAGATTTGGATTGAATAGATCTGCTTTGTTCATGCACATTATCAGTAGTGCATTAAACTACAAGGAAGAAGGCCGAAGCCTTGCTAAAAGCTCTAGAAGGGCAGGCTTTTCTGTGCTTGCTGCTCTCTTCCTGGAAACTGGACAACACTGAGAAGTTCCCGAGCAGAATAGGTTCACCTATTTTTTAATGACAGGACACAATTTTAATCATTTTAAAACACAATTTTAATCATTGTGTTTGAAAACACACCTTTTAAAGCATTATACTTCTGCACTAATGTTCTTTTAAAAGTTTACACCAAGACCCACTATTTAGAACAGAGGGAAGTCCGCTGCTCTAAAGGGAGTCCCTCAGGTCTCAGCCCAGGCAATAGGAGATCCACTTGTAAAGCACCATCTCTTCCTTTGAAGCCCCTGCACTCAATACCATCCACAGTCTGCGACAAGAGCCAGCCGTGAGGTCTCAGTAAAGACTATCTTAAACCCGAGGGTTAGACAGTCAGTTGATTTGAGATTGTTTGGCTTAACATTCTAATGTGTGAAACTTCCTACTGGCCCCTGAAGTTAATCCTGTTTGAAAAATGCTTTCCCTCAGAGCAGGCAGAAAGAAATGTTACAGTTTCTGGACCTTCCTTTCTTAATGGGGCTTTTTACTTCGTTTCACGACAATCATATTATTTCCTGTAAGTGCCTTCTACAGAGTTAGGGTTCAATTCACTGATCTGGAATCAGGTGAACTACTGTACTAGATATGGAAAGATTCCTGGAAGAAAGAAATGTTCTGTTCTTCTCAAAGTAGAACATGGTGTTGTGATTACATGTATGAACTGAGGGGTCAAGTGGGTTTGAGGTATGTGTGCGTGCGTGTGTGTGTGTGTGTGTGTGTGAGTGAGTGAGAGAGAGATAGATAGATAGATACAGGGTCAGGCATGTATGAGCTGTGGAGGCAAACACCTAGTAAGTGATTTTTAAAAAATCTGGTAGCTAGTAAGTGCTGAATAAGTTTATTATTACTATTATTACCATAAGCTGTATAATGGAGCCCCAAACCTTTCTCTTCACCATCCTTATAGTTGATGTTCAAACAAATAAAACATTTGCATGGAGAATTTTTCATCATGGCAATTGATTTTAATGCTTTTTATTTATAACCAGAAATTCCTTAGATACATTTGCCCAAGTCCTAGTTGGGGGAGTTGTTGAGGCCCTGGGAATGAGTGGATTGTTATGGTTTTCATATTTATTATGAGAACTGCTGTGCACACACAACTATTTCACAATGAAGCTACGGGAACTTTTGCCAGAAATGTCCTTGGAGCTTACTGAAAGAAAGATCCTATGATAGAACTGAATCATGGTCATCGGCCACACATCAGGTTTTCAGTCAACTCCTAAGGGGAATTAGGTTGATCTTGTGCTACTTGGTCTTACTCTAGGCTGCCAGAGGAAAGGTAGGTACACTGTTAGAGCACGATGTGAAGGATACATTGTACACTCTTCTCAGAATCTCCCCCTTCACATTTTATTTCTATTAGAACCTCAAGGCAAATGCCTCCCATTCCCTGTGATTTACTCTTCTTTGCATTCAAGTTGTTCTACAATGTACCCTATATATTTCTATTTCTAATTTTTTTTGTGGGCCTCACTGCCCTATGGTGGTCGTGGGAGCTACCTAGTGCTGCTCCTGAAAGCTGCCGCTGGATTTGAACCGCCAAGTCCGCTGGCTTTAGTCCTGCACTCAACCACTTATGCCACCGGGGCTCATTCTATTTCCGTTTCTTTTAAAACTGCACTCTCCTCTACTTTTAAACAGAACTTTGAAAATAATGTTTTTTCTATCATTTCTACATTTCAGTGAATTATGAAAATAAATACACAAATAATGATGGTAAAGACGTGGCTGTTCTCAGAATTCAATTGTTCTTTCTCCCCTCACAATGTTATTGCCTAAGTATGAGGCTGTTTTCATTGATCTTTGTATGCAAAGTTTTACCTTTTATTAAGTTGATTCTATCAGATTATAAGCTCTTGTTCTTAGAGACCAGATAGTATATACTTTGAATAACCTTAATGCACAGTGTACAACATGGATTCCAACAAAACACACATTCCCATGCAACTTTGGCTACACAGAACAAGTGAGCAAAGAATAATTAAGTCTTTTTGTGCTAATGAGTGAACCACAGTTCACTATTAACAAAGATGTCTGGACTCATTCCATAATACCTTTAAACATTTTTATTTTAATGTAGCCTTGTCTAATGTTAGAATAGTGAGCTCTTTCATCTCTTAGAAGTCTCTATTAACTCTCTATTTCTGTTTAGATTGGTCCAAATGTACTCTTTTTGAAGTTCAAATCAAATGGCCCTTCTTTAATGAAACCTTCTCATTTATCCAATTTGTTTTTCTTGAATAACTGTTATGTGCCAAGCATTGTGCTAAGTGCTCAGGATACATTGGTTACTAAGTGAGCCACAAGGTCCCAGTGTTCATGTAATTTATAGACAATAGAAAAGACACTAAACAGATAAGTGTTAGGTTGGATGGGACAGCACTATGAGACTGCATAGCCTGGGACTTGGTCTAATCTGAGGGTCAGCAAAGGATTCTCGGACAAAGGGACATTAAGCTGAAGTCATACAAGTAGGAAGTTGGGTAATGTAAAGAGAAATGGGTCCTTAATATGAGGGCCAAGAAATAGCACCAGTTTAGACTCTGCTATAGGAAGCATCTAACATATACATGAAAGAACAACAATAAAATATAAAGGAAGGGCTTTTATCCTAAGCAGATGGAAAGTCACACTTTTTTTTTGTCATAGACACTTCTGAAAGAGGAGGAAGGAATGCTTAATTATAAATTCCTCCTCCAGCTATTTCAGAGAATAGACTCAAAGGAATCTACAGAGGTTTTGGAAGACCCGTTAGAAGGTACTGCAGTCAGTAACCTATGCTAGAAGGGAAACAGTACTACATACTTAGTATGGCAAATTAAAAGGAAATGGACTTTAGTGCCCCCAAAGATACCGCTTTGAATGCTGGTTCTACTTCTCACAAGCACTGAGATAATCTGTAGGAAAGGCTTGTTGGTATTCTCATTTCCCTTAGAAAAAGATATTTTTCCTACATAAAATGGGGCCAGAGCATATTTTTGGCCAAGAAATAAGCACAGAAAGATACAGTGAAAACAAAGCAATACTTACTCCTGAAAAACCATAATCTATCAAATGCCTTTTTCTATCCAGGTATGTGTAAATATATGATTATAATAAAAACTTTGATTACTATGGTTCCACTATGGTCCCATGCATGGGTTTATGTCATGTTTAATCATGTGTCTGAGCTGTGGAAACCTACATATGAATTCTGTCAGTAACACTCTTATGTTAGTCTTGTTTGGATGCCTGAAAAAAAGTTTCATTTGAAACAGTATTTTATAAGGGTATCTGCTGAGCCAGTTACATTCAAGGCAGAGAGGTCAGCCCAGAAGTTGTGGCAACTCTTTTCATTTTTGGATTCCCAATGGGTATTCTTTATCAGTCTTTCTCAAAGTACACAGGATGGTCACAGTGTCTTATAAAAAAGAAGTTAGAGAACACTAAAAACTACCATATTTTTCAGACCTTAAGATGCACCTGACCATAAGACACCCAGTTTTTAGAGCAGAAAAACAAGAAAAAATATTCTGAATCAAATAGTACCAGTATACTAACATGGACCGGGGTCCCACACCTTTAGACCATCAGATACAGCCTTGTTTTTTCCCCACTTTGGGGGGGGGGAGTTCATCTTATGATCTGAAAAACATAGCACATTGGTAAGAAAAAAGCTAGGAAAGTCTTAACAATGAACTTTTTCTATTACCACAATAAACCACTTTTTATTCTTGTATTCTTTCTTTACTTTTAAAATCATTTTATTGGGAGCTCATACATCTAGTATAACAATTAATAATTTAACTAGATCATACATCATTGTACAATTGCTACCACCATCATTTTCAATTAACAAGAGCTATGAGAATTTTACTGGGACACCTTACTCCATTCACTGTATAGATTTGATCTTCAAATTCTTTTTGTATTCCAAACTAAAAGAATGCATAGCATTCGAGTCCCTCAAGGATGTCCAAACTGGAATATTGACATGGTGCAAAAATCCAATTTGGAGAAGGGCGAGTGATGGAAATATTGCCTTCAGAAATGAACACACCTAAATTGAAAACAGTGTATTTTCACATTTTGATATTTTTTGCCTAATGATGAAGCTCTGCTTGCACTGAGACAAGTGCTGTGCTGCCACCTACAAGGTTGGTACCTCAAATCCACTAGCAGTTCATCAGAAGAAAGACAAGCTGGCCTGTTCCTCTTCTTAAGGGTTGTTCTGAGAAAGAACCTGCTGAATGATAGTGGTTTTGTTTTATTTCAATGATGTATAGCAATACTTTATGACTCACCCTTATATGTATGTAAGTATTAATACCCAAATGTGTGCGCATGTGTGCACACACACACACACACGGGCTATGCAAGCACTCAATGAGTAGGTGATATGAGAGAGTTTAAGCGAGTTCATTCAGCTTAGACTCCTTGGGTAAAATCTGTATTTGCACCCCAGGTATACTGAATCTGAATTTACATTTTTATTAGATCTCCAGATGAGTCTTACAGGATGTAGTTAAAATGTATGTTCAGATTCAATGTGACTAGCGTGGTGGAAATGCTAATTTTCAGCCCTGGGTCAAACCAGAATAAACTCGTTCGCAGTCCCATTTAAAATTCCTCAAAGTCCCTCCAACAGGATTCCCAGCAGCACAGTGGCAAAGGCTCGGCTGCTTCCTGCATGCTCAGCGGTAGAATTCAGCACCCACTCCTGGGGGGCATTTTGTTTTTCTACGGATTCACGGCCTGGAAAACCCTATGAAGCAGTGTTACCCTGTCTTCTAGGGTCACCATGAGTCAGAATTGACTCAACAGCAAGGGGTTTGGTTAAGAACCTACAATTATTATACTAGGGTTTATTAAACATGATGGATATCAGCCACAGCTTTGTAGTTAGTGAGGACCTGTGTGGTTAGCATACAGCAATGGAAATGGCATATATGATAGATAGTCTTTCACCTGGATCTGTTTCGTGCTCTCTGCTAAACCAGGATGACCTATTTAAGGTCAACGGGACTCACGATGATCTAAGTAACATTTGTCTTTTGAGAGAACACTTGACATTTATTTTAATTACAACTGATGTCTGGAAATAATGACCCCTCCTCGCTGGGGACAGTCTCACTCGAGGTTGCCACTCCTTGATGCCCCAAAGCAGAGGTCACCAGGAGCTATGTGCTTCCAACACCGTCACAGTCTTTACTCCAGCTATCTCACAGTTGTCTCAGGCCCAGCTACCCAGGTTCTGGCCAAGAAGCCAATGAGGAACGCTTGAGCGTAATGATCTCCAAACCCAAACAGAAGGCTGCCCTTGAAAGGACAATTGCCCTTTTCAATTCCAATTGAAAGGACAGATCAAAACTGCTCCTGAGACTTTCTGGATGTTAAATCTTTCTAGGAGCAGAAAGCCTCCTCCTTTTTGGATGAGGAGCCAGAGATCTTGAATCTACTACTCACTAGGGATTCCTGAGTTTCATTGGTAGGGGCTCCAATTCAGCTTTATTTTTCACTTCTGGCTTTAGCTGCACTTAACTTGGCCTTCAAGAGCTGTGGCTTCGTGGCTTTCTGTGGCAGCGAGCTTGTGGGGAAACGCTCTTGCCTTCCTTCTGTTGATTGTCTTGTCACTTCATCAAAGGTTATTATTCTTTATCTCCAGAATTCTGGGATCAATCTCTAAGTCTGACTCTGCCAGGTTTTTCCATATTTTACCCTTCGCCTTCCAAAACATTTTGGGTTGACTCGTTTCCCCTTTATTCCTGTATAATTAGCATCGAAAGCCCAAAGCTACCCCCACTAGTCTGTTCATGTGGAAGTAGACTCCTGTTTCCTTCCTTCCTACTTCACAAAACCACTGCCGTTGGCCTGTCATGGCTAACATTTTCGTTCCAATTTTAGTATATGTGTTGCTGAAGCGAGCACATGGCTAACCTTTTCTACAATGGAAGTCAACAGTCAAACTCATTGCTATCAAGTTGATTTGTCTTACAGTGACCCTGGCCATAGGGCAAGGTAGAAAAGCTTATCTTTCACCGACAAACGGGCTGATGGTTTCGAATGCTGACCTTGTGGTTAACAGTCCAACATATATCCATCATGTCCACAGAGCCCTTACAATGGAAGTTGAATGCTCGAAATATGACACTAAATTAGCAAGGGGTGATACTTCGCTACACAATAAAACAATTTCCTGGCGCCATGAAACTTTTAACATTGACCATAAAAATTTGGCACTGGTGAAGTCTGGAGGGGAGGAATACAATTTTCACTCTCCCTTTAGTTTCTTTAATATTAACAGGGGAAATTAAATAGGCAAGTATAAGTGACCTTAATCAAGATTAAAACGAAATTTGCAAAGAATATCTTTCTCCCTGTCCCTCAAAGATGAAATTGTCTAAATCTGTTGTC
>PVJH01024658.1:0-32766 GCA_004026705.1 Nesogale talazaci
GGGGTCTGCAAGGCTCTCGGCCCTCCAGGGAATTGATGGCCTCGTCTTTCTCGTGCAGAGGGCACCAGGTGGCTTCCAACTGCCCACCTCGTGGCTAGCCTGAGATGGCCTTGACAGCATTGCCAACCGGGGGGGGGGGGGGGGGGGGGGGGGGGGGGGGGGTGAGAGGGGGGGGGACCTTTTGCACAAATGAAATGCTGTCGGGTACCATCATGCTTTGCTGGTAGGTGCCCACGAGAAGACCCCAGCTCATGTGAGCCGGTGTACAGAATGGAATACTGACCTGTCCTGCCCGGTCCTCTCAACCGCTGTGTGTGAGGCACCTGTGCAGACACTCTGTCACCCACCTGGTGGCGGGCCATTCTCTTTCCCCTACCCCGCTTCTTGACCAAGCAAGATATTCTTTTCCGGGAACTCGTTTCATCTGGTAACTAACCCATGTTTTTGTTTGTTGTTTGTTTGTTTTTTAATCATCTTATTAGGGGCTCATACAGCTCTTCCCAAAATCCATCCATCCATTCATTGCATGTGAAGCGCATTTGTACATTTGTTACCCTCATCATTCTCAAAACATTTGCTTTCCACTTAAGCCCTTGGTATCAGCTCATTGTTCCTCTCCCTCCCAACTCCCCCACCTCATGAACCCTTGATAATTTATAAATTATTACTTTGTCATATCTTACACTATGCAATGTCTCCCTTTAAAGACTTCCCTGTTGTCCATATTCCAGGGAGATCCTTATAATCACACACACACACACACACACACCTACCCTGCACCCTCCCAGTATCACCACTCTCACCACTGGTCCTGAAGGGATCGTCTGTCCCGGATTCCCTGTGCATATAGTTCCTATCTATACCAGTGTACATGCTCTGGCCTAGCCGGATTTGTAAAGTAGAATTGAGGATAACCCATGTTTTAGAGATAGAAATTAGACATGCACTTTTTTTACTCCAGAAAAAAACAGGGCTCTTTGGACCACACTGCTGCCCGGGACTACCCAGAACCCTCTCCCCCCAGTCACCTCTGCCCACTACCCTGCCTTCTGCCTCCAGGAGAGAAGCAATGGAAAATAGAAAAACACTGAATTGGGGCTGAAACATGCATGTCTCGTTGAAGGTCTGCCTCTTTTAGGCTGCCCCTCTACCAAACAGGATGTCCTTCACCAGAGACTGGTCTCTCCTGACAACGTGTCCGAAGAATGTGAGTGCACCTTTTGCCATCCTCGCCTCGCAGGAGCACTCTGGGCCGTACTTGTAGCAGTCCGTCATGTTTTCAGTATCCTTCCACAGCACCATTTTCCTTCAGTGTTCCGTATTCAATGTCCAACTTTCAGGTGAAAGTTGCATAGAAGGAGATTGAAAATACTAGGGCATAGGTCAGGCACCCCGTAGTCCTCCAAGTGATATGCCTGTGACATCAGCATCAGATTGGAGGGGGGCCTTGTGTGACCTTCACACAGGTGCCAAAAGGGCTGGCGGAGCCCCTGAGACTGGCTCTGCCCTGGTCCAGCAGGAAACTCCTAATCTGGACAGTGCCCCTAAAACAGAATCAGTCAAAAGTAGAAGTACTTTCTAGACCAGTGGTTCTCAACCTTCCTCAGGCTGCAACCCTTTCAGACAGTTCCTCGTGTGGTGATGACCCTCAACCATAAATTTTTTTTCGTTGCTACTTCATCGCTGTCATTCTGCTACTGTGATGAATCGGGCGATCCCTGTGAAAGGGTCGTTTGGCCCCCGAAAGGGTCATGACCCACAGGTTGAGAACCGCTCTTCTAGACAGTAGCACACTTTAAAGAGTGACCATCTCAGAAACTCACAGGGACAGTTCTACCCTATCCCGCAGGATCCTGTGAGTCAACCTCGATGTGGTGGCAGGGAGCAGCCTATATACAGGAGTAGGAAACCTCACCTTTCTCCAGCTGGAAGTTTCAAGCCACCAACCCTGTGGTTTGCAGCCCCAAGTCTAACAACTTCACCACCAGGGCCCCTTGACGGGGAGAAGGGAAGACGCTATTGACGATGTGGTGGGGAAGGCCCACCAAGGAGGCTCTGCCCTCTTGTTCTGAAGACAGACCTCAAGGTAACATATCCAACCCTCTCCACAAATCTCCCATCCTCCTCCACTCAATTTCCTCTCGTTCTGGATGGCGGAACATCCATGCTTCCCAAGCCCCCAGAGCTAGCTCACCGAGGCCCGTGTCTCAACCTGGGGCTCAGGATTGATTGACTATATCAGGGCATGTCAGTGGGTTCAGGAACTGCCGCTCATTCCTTCCCTCAAGGTTGAAAAGATTTGGAGCATTCCGGTAATCAAGAGAGTTTGGGTGCCTTCCCCAGGCAGTTGGCTAATGAATGTGAAGTCATCCCCCTGCAGGAATTTGTGAGCATTCTGCCTCCAACCTTCCCTTTTATAATGGAATGAGATCTTAAAGACCAGAGGAAGGTCATATTGTGAGCAATTGGCTTTATGCTGTGGACATTGCAGCAAGGGACTGGGAATCTCTTTCCCTCTCCTTCTCCCTCTCTCTCTCTTTGAAATCTTGAACTCATTCTCCCATTCTCTGCACTCAAGCCAGCGAGACCAAAAAGAAGTGTGCCAGGGCTAGGCCGACACTACACAGCCCCCTGCAGGTTTCTTTCAGAAAGGAAACCTGGGCGGAATGGAACACCTCTCACAAACTTCAGGCCTGAGGCAGCAGCCCCAGTGAGGTCCTCTTTTCTGTGCCACATGCATCTGCTGCACAAGACCTCTTTAGAATGGTGAAGACAAAGCTGAGCCCTGGTGGCGCAGTGGTTGTGTGCAGAACTGTGGCCCACAGGGTTGACGGTTCAAATCCAGCAGCAGCTTTCCAGGAGCAAGGCTGGGCTTCCCACTCCCACCAGGGCAGTGATGCGAAGAGCCAAAAAAAAAAAAAAAAGGAATGTTGAAGACGAAATGCCTGACCGGTGTCTCTTCGGTGGCCTCAGGGGCATGTGAAATTTGGACTTCGAATAAGGAAGAATCCATGTATCTGTCCTGGAAGCAGTGAGGTTGGGATGCTCCTGAGGGGAGAGTGCCACGCACCTCCTTTGGACGTGCTGTCAGGAGAAAGCAGTCCCTGGAGAAGGACATCATCGTGTGTGGTCAAGCCGAGGGGCAGCGGAAAAGAGGAAACTCCTCCACGAGATGGATGGACGCAGTGGCTGCACCAGGGGACTCGGGCATGGGAACAAGTGTGAGGCGGGCAAGGAACTGGGCAGTACTTCACTCTGTTGTGCTTAGGGCTGACTCAGTGGTACCTAAGAACCACCAGGGCATGCGAGTCCCTGAAACATACCAGGCAGCTTCCTTGTGTCCAACCCTGCACTCTGTGCAAACAGCGCTGTGGAAGAACCTGGTTCTGGCCCCCGAGGCGTGACTCTATTCTTTGGGAAGGCATTTGGGTACCCCGTTTTCCTTCAAAACAGAGGGGGCAGCCTTCCCATTGAGGGAAGGCTCCGCCAAGAGGAGGGGGATGCATAAACCCATCAGGAAACAGGAACTTACCCCGACCCCAGGCCCAGAAGTCAGGTCTAGCTGACCTAGGGTACCCTGGAGGAAAGCTTTCCCCTTCTTGGCCCTCCTGAGCATCCTCATAAGCGGAAGAGCGCAGACCAGGGGTCCTCAAACTTTTTTAAAGGGGTCACTGTCCCTCAGACCGTTGGAGGGCCGAACTATAGTTAAAAAAAAAACAACTATGAACAAATTCACTGCAGGTCTGGGATGAACCAGCTGCTAAGCAGGACAGCAGTTGCGGCAGAAGCACCCGGTGGGCCAGATAAATGTCCTAGCTGGGCTGCATGTGGCCCATAGGCCGTAGTTTGAGGACCTCTGGTATAGAATGTCTTGGACGACCCTTCAAGGGTTCAGCGTCCCTTCACCCTCCATTCCCAACCCCAAGGCCAACTCTCTGAAATTGTCTGAAGCAGGGCCAAAGAAGAATGGGGAGAGAAGGCCACTGTGACAACACACCCTCCCACCCAGGAGAGGGCAGAGGACTCCAGTTAGCTGAGTCCACCTCCCAGATAGTCCAGGTGTGTGACCTTGGATATGTCGCCTATCCTCCCTGACTATCTTCATCTGGAAAAATCCAAATGGTCGCAATCACAGCACTGAACTTGCTGTTTGCCCAAAGGATGACCAGGTGGGGTTTGACTGCTGGCAACCTGTTTTCATCTGAGTGGGACCGTGCACCATGGGATTTTCATCCGTCAGTTTTTCAATAGATCGCCAGACCTTACTTCCGCGGCGCCTCTGGGGGAAAATCAAGTCTCCAACCTTGAGCAGTGTATCGCAGTCAGCCTTGACACCACCCCAGGGCCTTCCAAGTGAATGACATGCATCGGGGGCTTGGGAAGGGGGCTATCTGACACGCTCACCTTGAGCTGCTAACCACAAGGTCATCAGTTCGGTGCTGCCAGCCTCTCAGAGGGAGAAAGATTAGGCTTTCGGCACCCATTGATAATTTCAGTCTGGGAGACCCGCCAGGGAAGTTCTACCCCGGTATGGAGAGGACTCTGCCGCCAGACCTAGATAGAAGACAACACCCCGGCGACGGGGAGAACTGGGATCCATGGCTTTTCTGTTTCCAGACCTTTCTGATAAGAAACACCAGCCCGCCTGCCTCCTCTCCAGCCGACAGAAAGCAGGTCTCCGCTTCTGCTGAAGTCAGCACTGAGAGCCACTGAACGGAGAAGTAAATACGCATCATGCCGCAGCCAAGGTAAATACCGACCTTCTGGCACGCTCAATCTCCCACTAATCTAAAACAGAAATCTAACACACACATCCCCACCAGCTCACCGACAGCATGGGATTCGGGGCGGGGGCGGGGGGGGGGGGGGCGGCCGTGGTCACTGCCGAGTCTGTCTCCTGCTGGTGTCTCCAGCAGCCGTGCATGCTTCCAGCGCCTCCAGATCCCAGGACACCTTGGAAAGGCGGAGGAGGTCCAGGGAGCAGCGGGCTGGACCCTCAGAGCCCAAGGGCCTCTTTTGTGTGGATCCAAGCTTCCCACACTGAGGCCAGGCAACAGCGGCCGACATCACCACCGCTTGTGGTGCAGTCCATTCTGCCTCTTAAGTGACCCCACAGCCACACACTCACGACCTGTGTCACAACAGAACTGTGCTCCCTGCAGTGTCCTGGAGGTAGCTGGCCACACCTCTCTACCAAATGACCCTGAAGACAGAAGGGATTTCGACACAGAGGCCCCCCCTCCCCCCCCCCCGCCCCCCGGCGTCCCTGCATCCAAAGAAAGTGGCCTGAGTTGAAAATCTGCAGTGAGGGATCTGAGCCCAGCTGCCCTCCCTGGCGCCGCACAGCCCCCTCCTTTGCTCAGTCCTGCAGCCAGCACCCACTCAGGGGGGCCAGAACTGATAGTGAAAGAAACCAACAGAAGTTAAGTATAACCCGACTGGACCAGAGGTAAGAGGTGGATGAGAGGCTGAGTCGCATGAAGCCTGTGGGACTTGGAGAAGAAAAGACGAAGGGAGAGGTGATTCAGGCCTTCCAACTCAGGGAGGGCTGGGGAAGGAATAGATCCGCTTCTCAGAGCCCCGTGGAGGTGAACTTGACACTGATGGATGGACGTTGTAGGGTGAGGGATGGACACTGTAGAGTGAGGAATGCCGGCTGAATGCAAGGAAGAACCTCAAAAGCATCAGGGGTGGTGGCGTAGTGGTTGTGCGCGGGACTGCGGCCCACTGGGACGGAGGTTCAATTCCCGCTCACAGGAGCAAAGGCTGGGCCTCCTCCTCCCACCACCAGGGCAGTGATGCCTAAAAAAAAAAAAAAAAAGCATCAGGGGTGGTGTGTGAGTCTGGGTTGCCTAGAGAAATATATGTGTATAAGAAAGAGCTTTATATACCAGAGCAGTTAGATATTGAGAAAACAGCCCAGCCCATATCAAGTCCACAAGTCTGATAATAGCCCATATGTCCATTACCAGCCTATAAATACTCTTCAGACTTACGCAACGTGTGTAATGAAGCTGAATGCAGGATGATCACAGGCCAGTGGATGCCACAGACACCACCATCACGCACCCCAATCTCTCTCTCTCTCTCACACACACACACACACACAACCTCCTGTTGAATATGTTTCTTCCACTACCCTGTGGGTCACCCCCATCCCGGTCTCACCTGCATCTCTTTTGCCTGAATGGGTAACACCTGATCGCTGTGCTCCAGCCTCCGCTTCCCGGGTCCTCGGGTGGCAGCTTCCTGAATTGGGGGAGAGCGTCCAGTTTAGCATCTGACCCACGCCCTGGAGCCAGCCTGGGCTGGCCCATTCTCTTGGCTGTGTGGGGCAGGCTCTCCTGACATCAAATTCTCTCCACGTCGCCATTTCTGTCTTACACAGAGAGAAGTATCACAGGTTCCGTTCCACTAGAAATCCCAGCGTGAGGCCGAGGCAAAACGCACGGCAAGGGACGCTGTGCTGTGTGGGTCACGAAGCCACACGTCTGTGCACTACAAGGAGAGGCGCCCCTTTTCCACCACGTAAGACTGTCACCTGCCCCCTCACTCGAGTGACACTTGTCTACAACAAGTGCTGTGAGTCCCGAAGGAAGGATTGTCAGGTACCATCTTCCAGCTGGAAGTCGCTCAAATACCAGCCATTGGGATGTGTGGATGTGGTCCAGAGGCCTTTGTTGCGTGTAACTTAAGCCAGTTTTGCCAAGAAGCCAGGAAGGAGGGCAGGTTTCTCCAGGGTGAACTTGCAGGATCCAGGGACCCAGAGGAACAGAGAATGGAAATGTTCTTCCGGCTTGATAAAATCAAGAGCCCAATTTACTCTCCTGAAGTGTTTGTTTGATGTTGAAACAAACTCTGATAAGCCCTTTGTGGAGAAACCTGGAAGGAAGGAGGGGGTGTGGCTGGGGGGTAAGGGGGAAGAGGGTGGGATAGTGCAGTGTAGGAGGGAGCATTGATCATGCAGTCATTAATGAGGACCAGCAGAGTCCAACTCCGTCAAACTCTGATTGGAAAAATAGATGAATGCCGAATGAAAGGCTTTGGAGAAAATCCTTTCGTCGTAAAGAGAGCCAAGAATTATGTCAAAGATTTTCAAACAAGAGCTCAGAGTTGGTTGTGGCCCAGAGACCCTGTCGGGTTAATCAGAATCGGATGTGGATGTGGAGGACACAGTCAGGAGCCCCGTTTTCTTGGTTCCTCTCGAAGATCCACTGGACTCGTGTCCCTTTGGACCAGAGCCTCCCGGAGTGACTGCCATGGGGAAGCAGCCCCTCCCATCATCCAGTCAGCATCGTCCCGTTCCAAGGCTGCTGCTCACAGGAGCCCGGGGTGCAGCTGAGCCCCCGGTCACCGCTCTCACCTGATCCCTGCCTGGGGTTTTCTGGCCTCTTCCCAACCTTACCTTTGGGCTCTATCACTTATTCCAGGGGGCTTTGGGCAACTTCTTGCAGCTCCCCAACAGCTCACCTTCCCGCTCTAGCCACTAGAGCTTAAACCTCCCTGTGACGCCACTAGGACAATCCACACCCACCGGACATTGGAAAGGGGCCAGGCTGGAGTGAATCAAAATGTTCACTGCCCCGAAGGAGGTCCCGGCTCACGGAGATTCTGTGCATGGAGAAAGAAAGGCTCAACCCTGCACCATCCCTCTGTAGGGTGTGGATCCCAACAGATCATTGGGATCCCCAGGGTTTTCTCATTGGCTGATTTTCTTTAGTAGATCAGCAGGCCTTCCCGGTCTGCCTCGAGGCATCCTTGAAAGTTGTTCAACATACTAGCAGCCCACACGCCTCCCGTGACCGGTGACTGGCTTCCCACAAGACGCATTGGCCAGGTCCCTGCATAGGTACCAGGGGCCATCATATCAGAGTTTTGGCCCATCACAACCATGTGGACAGCAGGACCCAAACTGCCCAAGCCTGTGGCTGCCTCACAGTGGTCAACCACCTTTGAGGCCAGTGTTGCAGCTACTGCGTCCATCCATCTTGCCGAAGGGCTTCCTCTTTCTCACTGACCCTCAACTTCACCAAGCAGGACATCCCGGCTGCGTCCTGGCTGCACTTCTCCAAGGCAGGATGGTTTGTTGCTCCAGCAGCCCGTGGCACTGTGCTGCGTGGTACAGTGGCTCGACTCAGATCCACGCACTCTGTCTCACTCGCTGCCGGCGTTCACAGGCAGGCCGACGAGACCGTTGCAGCTGCTGTGGGTTGGGCCCGTGCCCAGGGCAGTGCACCATTTGAGTTCTTGCCTGCTGCCTCCTTGAACGTCGATTGTGAATCACATAAAATGCAATCCTCGACCGTTTCTGTCTTTTCTCCCTTTGCCGTGATGCTGTCTGAGGGCTTCGGTTTCCTTGACATGAAGTGGAATCGCGGCGGTCTCTGCTTCTCAGCAGCCAGGTGCATCTGCGGATTGCCAGTGCTGGCTAAGTCCGCCTCCTGCAAATCTCAAGGCCCTGCTTTCCGTCTCATCGTCCAGGGTCTCAGATTATTGGCCAGTACAGAGATGGAGGAAGTGTGGTAAAAGGACAGAACCCTGATATACACCTTTGCAGATAGCAAACCACGCAGTGTTCGCTCGTTTTGTTCTGTCAACTGCCTCTTCATCTACATACAAGTTCTGCCTGGACACAGCAGGGCAGCAGTTCTCGATCTGTGGGTCATGACCCCTTTGGGGGGGGGGGTCTTCGAACAACCCTTTTACTGGGGTTGCCCGATTCATAACAGTAGCAAATTGACAGTTAAGAAGTAATAAGGAGGGCTGAGCCTGGTGGCATAGTGGTTGAGTGCAGGACTGCGGCCCTCTGGTTTGGCGGTTCAAATCCAGCAGCAGCTCTCCAGGAGCAAGGCTGGGCCTCCCACTCCCACCAAGGGAAGTGATGCCCCCCCAAAAAAAGAAGTAACAACGAAAATTATGCTATGGTTGGGTGGGGAGTGGGTTCACAACATGAGGAACTGTATTAAAGGGTCGTGGCATTAGGAAGGTTGAAAACCACTGCTATACAGCATTCTGGAGTTCCCTTCTTTTTTTTTTTTTTCAGGCATCACTGCCCTCAGGTGGTGGGAGTAGGAGGCCCAGCCTTTGCTCCTGGGAGCTGGAATTGAACCTCCAACCCAGTGGGCCACCCTTCTTTTTTTTTAATGGGGGCTCTTACAGCTCTTATCATAACCCATCCATTGTGGCAAGCACGTGTACATTTGTTGTCATTATCATTCTCAAAACATTTGCTTTCCACCACCCCCTTCCCTCATGAACCCTTGATTAGTATTTTTTCATGTCTCACACCAACTGCTGTCTCCCTTCACCCACTTTTCTGTTCTTCATCCCCCAGGGAGGGGTGAGTTGTTGATCACTTCCCCCTTTCTCCCTCCATCATACTCTTACCCTCCTGGTATTGCTATTCTCATTATTGGTCCCCAGGGGCTTATCTGTCCTGGAGTCCCTGTGATGCAAGTTCTTATCTGTAGTCAGATCTGTAAAGTAAAATTGTGGTCATGGTAGTGGGGGGGGGAGAGACGTGCAAGAAGAAAACACTGAAGAATGAGAGGAAAGTTGTATGTTTCACTGGTGCCATACTGCCCCCTGACCGGCTCCTCTCTTCCTTGTGACCCTCTGTAAGGGGACATCCAGGTGTCTACGGGTGGACTTTTGGTCACCACTCTGACCTCCCCCTCATTCACATTGATAAGATTTTTTGTTCTAGGTCTTTGATACGAGTTCCCCGTCTTTAAAATGTGATCCATAGTCTATTATGATCCATGCAGTCAAAGACCTTTGCATCGTTACTAAAACACAGGTAGACATCTTTCTGAAAGCCTCTGCTTTCAGCCAAGATCCATTTGACTGGCGTCAGCAATGATGTCCCTCAATCTATGTTCTCTTCTGGATCTGTCTGGAATTTAGGACAGCTCCCTGTCAGTGTATTGTCGTATCTGTTTAAATGATCTTCATCTACATTTTTTGTATGCGACATTGCAAATTCTCTTGGGTCATAGACAAGATGGGGGCTTCCCTCAAGACACAGTGTTCGTGTTTAGACAGTGTCCAAAGAGTGGATTTCTGAGGCTATACATGAAAGCCTTTGGCTCATAGACGAGGGGACATAATTACTAGCTCAGCCTTCTACCAAGAGACTCAAAGGGAGAAGGTCGGGGCCACTGGTGGGAGAACGTCTCAAGAAGCTGCATTCTGCCTGTCACCCCACCTGTGCTGTCTCGACTTGCAGCCCTGTGATCCAAGGGAAATCATCTCTCCTTCCCAAACCGGCCATGACAATTGATTCGATAATGGTGGCCACGGGCTTTGATGACAAGAGATGTTGGGAACACCCTCTGTTTGGAATGACTCTCAGAGGACTTCAGACCGTGTAAGACTGATGAATAAGCCTGCTCAGGTTGCAGGCTGCTTTGTGGAGGAACAAATTGTTTCCAAAAATGTTTCTCCTCAAGGAGCTGCCAAAATCCCCGGCTAGGCTCCACACCCAGAACATCCTCCTCAGGCCTGGAAATCCTGGCCCTCATGGGGAACAAAGGAAACATGCGGTGAGATCAACCACAGAAGGAGGTCCATGAAACGTAAACTATACCCTGGTGCTCTCCCACGAGACCGGAAGAACTGGATGGTGCCCAACTATCATTACTCAGCGTTTGGTCGAAGATTCTGCAAAATTATCCCAATCCAATCCGGTGGGTGGTGCCGGAGGGGGGCTGTGGATCAGCAGATAACTTAAAATTCTCACGAAATCCAAACTTTCTGGATGATTGAGGCTGGAAACAATTGCCCTGAGATAACCTGTCAACTTTAAGCTTCAACACCTGAAATATACCCGGAGCTCTTCTCTGCGCCACACAGTAGCTTAGCTTAATTCGTAAAGTGTGAGGGTGAGGCAAAATGTATTGCTGAAAAGTCATAGAAACCTTCTTTATGAAACAAACAAAAAAAACCCAAGTGGGAGGCTGTTGTGTTTTCAACATTGCTTTTGGCTCTGTCTAGACACTTCTGATGGTAATGCTCCCATCTGTCTGACCCCTTCCCTACTAATTTTTTACTCTTAAGTTTACACCACATTGACACAGGAGTTTTGGCATCGTCGAGGAACCCAAATTGTATTCCTTTGAAAATTGTATTCCCTGAGGCTTTGCAACAAAAAGATGTCTGAAGAAATGTTCAGAAAATGATGGTGGCAACATATGTGCAAATATCCTTGATGCACTTGATGTATGGATTGTAATAAAAGCTAGAAGAGGGGCTGAGCCCCAGTGGCGTAGTGGTTGTGCGCGGGACTGCGGCCCACTGGGACGGAGGTTCAATTCCAGCAGCGGCTCCACGGGAGCAAAGGCTGGGCCTCCTACTCCCACCACCAGAGGACAGTGATGCCCCCCTTAAAAAAAAACCAGAAAAAGCTAGAAGAGCCCCCAATAAAGTCTTATTTTTTTTTTTAATCTGATGGGCAGCATATCGTCTGGCAGGAACTCTATCCAGGACAAGTGGCCCACTGCTCTCCACCTTGGAAGATGCTTGGCTGGCAGGGAGTATCAACCTATAGAGAATTCCCTACTGCCCACAGTTTTCTTTATGTTTTCTTTTTCCTTCTCCTTCCACTGCTTTTATCCTTTCTTTTCTGCTATTCCCTTTTCTCTTTCTTTTGATTTTTTTACTCCATCCATTCTTTTTTCTTTACCATTCTCTTTTATCTTTTATTTTTCTCCTTCCCTAGTTTTGCTTATTCTACTATTTTCTTTATTTTTTCTTTCCTTTTGGCTTCTTCTTTTCCCATTGTTATTAAATTCTTTCTTGCTATTGTTTACCTGCTTCCCCCCCCCCATGTTTTTCTTTTAAGTTTCTTATTTACTCTTTTATGTTGTTTATTTTGTTATCAGATGTTTCATGGAGATTAGTTAAATTATTTATCAACAAGCTGATAATTCTGCTTCTAAAGTGGACCAGGGAGATATATACACACATACATATATATGAAATATATGTATAAATGGATTTCGGGTTCATATTTAATTGTTTAAGTTCTAATTTAAGAACAATTAGTTCTTATGATGTAGCCCTGCTCAATACATGCCCTCATGAAATGATTATCAAATATGTATATAGTGCTATAGAACAATGTGGTGAAAAATCAGATGTTGCCTGGCTATCAGACAAAAATTGTGACTGGGGTCTTAAAGGCTTATCTTCAAACAAGCAACCATCTAAGTGAGGTATCCGATAATTAAGTCTCAAAGAAAGAAATACACAAGCCTGTGTGAGCCAAGGCTTGCAAATTATGTAATTCAAGATAAGAGGAGGGAATTGTGTTCCAGATTAAATTCTAATCAAATTTTCCAAAACCAAAGACATGGAAAGAATCCTAAGAGCAATTTAGGAAAAACAAAATGCTACCAAACAAATTGCTAGAGCCAGTAAGACTAAGCTTTGGTTTCTCAGCAGAAACCATGCAAGCAAGAAAGCAATAGGATGATCCATATAAATGCTGAAGTTCAAAAATGCCAACCAAGAATGATGTACTCAGCAAAATGGTTTCTCTCAAACAGGACAGTGAAATTAGAACATTTCCAGATATGCGGGGATGAAAGGAATTTGTTAAAACCAGGTCAACCTTAAAGAGAGTTCTTCAGAATCTACATGACAACATCAGCCTGGATACAGAACTATCCAAAGCTAAACAATCACACAGGACTGAGCGTAGGGAACCAGAGATATCAATTTGTAATGAAGACAATTGTAATGAAGGGAACGCGCCGTTACTGAACTTCTTAGTGGAGAGGAAGTCAGACAGGTTTCAGGAATGTTGGTAAGGGGGAATAGAATATTTAATGAGAGAGACTGGTAAAGAATGATGGGGACAGAGGAGGACACTAAAAGGAGTGTCAGAGTTAAAGGCAACATACAGGTAAGTCTGGCTATGTACACAATCCTGCCGTCCACAGTGCATAGACAGACACACAAGCTGAGCGGCTGTGGGCCCGAGGGTGGCAAACACACACGTAGGTTTGACAAAAGATATTTGTATACCTGTATTTACTTGTGTTGCAACTATCCTTATGATAGTGGAGCCAGGGAGAAATTTTTATGAAAACATCAGAGACGTAATCTTAGGCAATGTCTACATAATCATAGACATCATCATGATCTTAAGATAGTGAGTCACTGGGGCTGACATCTCAAGACCATCATCTCAGGGCGACACCAAACCCAATTGTCATCACGCAGCCCACGTCCTACATGGGTGAGTGGACAATGACTGGGGTCTTGAAAGCTCAGGAGAAACCATCTAAGGTGCAACTATCAGTCTCTCCCTGACTGGAAGAAAGAAGAGGCATTGAAACAATTTTAAAACATATGGAAACAATTAGTCCAATTAGGCCAGTTTCTATGACAACCATGAAACCAAACTGGATGGTATCGGATACCACTACCAACTGCTTTGAATGGGATAACAATAGAAGGGCCTAGATTTAAAATAATAATAATAATAATAATAACTTATCTGCCATCAGTCACCAGGTAGATTCCGACTCAGAGAGACCCTGCAGGACAGGGTAGAACAATCCCTGTGGGTTTCTGAAACTGTAACTCTTTATGGCTTTCAAGATCATGATAGAGCTCGTGATGGAATCCCTGGCTCTTCAGGGTCCTTGAACACCTTCAGGGCAAACACCAAACTCACCCCAGGGGCTCGAATTTTCAGCCAAACAATAAGCATGTCTATAAGAGGAATGATAACATTATTTATGTATGCACACATTATGGTAATCAACAATCAGGGACCAAAAGGGCAGCACTGACCCAAGGATAACGTCACCAGATGTGTGAGTCTGCGTAAACTAGAGAAACAAACTCATAGACACACATATGGATATAAGGGAATGGCTTATAAACAAAAGGAATGGAACATTGAGAAAGCATTCCAACCCAGTCCAGTTCAGTCATAAGTCTGATATTAGTTCATATGTACGATAGCAGTTTATAAAGTCTCCTTCCGACTCACGAAGTCACAGGGTAGTGGGTGCAGAGTCCTGGCAGGGGTCCCCTCATGGCCCCTCACTTCCAGGGCTCAGGGTTCATCCACAGCATCCAGTGGTGGTAGAAGCAACTCAGCTCTGGCAGGGGCCTCCAGGCGGCTTCTCCAACTTCAGAGGTCTGGTTCCATCAGGGCAAGGCCACGTGGCTTCTCCAGCTCCTCCAGCTCCTCGGACACTGCCATCTTGTCTTGTCCGTAGTTTGTTGTCTCTAAGACTAACTTCCAACAACTGGGAAGATAGCTTCTCATCTCCATGAGGGGAATATCATGAGATTTCCCAGAAGTCTCAGGAAAAAGCCAGGCCCACAGAGGTCTCATTGGCTACTCAATGGCTATCTCCAGATGAACAGACTAGACTCCCTACATCTCAATCATGAAATTAACATGAGCATATAATAACCACACCAGACGTCCTGCTTTTTAACAAATTAACCACGTTCCATGCCATTTTAAAATTAAAATAAATATATTACCATATTATTTTTGCATTCTATGAAAATTTTTGTTGCTCCAAAGAGACCAAATTTTTAATCAAGAACTCCCACTCCCCCCGGTCAATGGTGTCCTGCTTAAAATCTGGTCACTTTACCAAGGAAAAGTCCAGAAGGATTAGGAAAGGAGAAAAACAAGAAACACAAGGAGAAGGTAACAGGGAGATATGACACAGAGGGGGTTGCAGTGATATGTGATGGAATAGAAGGTGTATAAATTATTGCATAGAAAACTGATAGTCTTTCTAAACCATCCAATTCACAATAAGATGTTTAAAGAAGAAACGTCTTAAAGGATAAAGTCAGGGATGTAAGGCATTGCCATGATGGAGGGAAAGAAAAACATTTCTCCGCACAGTTTCCTGTGTAGAGCTTGGAAGACCCTACTTCACCCAAGGTCTCCTCCCTCTATCCCTCCCTCCCTTCTTTTCTTCCTGGCCTGCTTCCTCTTCCTTTTCTCATCACTCAGCTGAATGTTCCACCTCAGGTAGAGAGAGGCTACTGCGTTTCTCAGCCTTGAAGATTGTGACCAGAAGCCATTGAGAGGTCGACACATCCTAGTGAGAAGGAGGTTAGAGAGCAGTGATGGCAGCCTAGGACCCTCAGGTCACCGGGTGACCCACTGGGGAAATTTTAGTGACCCTCTAAACAATTCTTAATTACGACGATCGGCAGGTATGCTTGCCAGCGAATTAAAGTGGATGCTTTCAATTTGGTGAAACAGCTGTCGGCAGCCGGCTGGCGGTGGGTCTCTTCTTTGAGACAAGCCGAACAAATGAAAAGCAAAATGTGTAGTTGGACTTGAACGAAATAGATTGTCGGTGCCGGCCGACAAGTCGTGCAGTCCTGAAAGGGGGAGGGAGGGTTAGGAAAAGAAAGGAGAAGAAAGACATTGGGAGGGCCACAGTGAATACGGAACCCGAGTTTATTTTACCCCTTGCTTGTAACAATCCAGAAACAACTGGCGTCATGTTATCTCACAACTAAGCAGGTGTGCACATCAACAACTTCTGTGTTCTGCCAAGCTAGACATCCTTGAAAATATTCTGATTTCTCAGGACTGAGAAAAAGTCTCTATTCTTAATTGCGTCTACAATGTTACACTGCAAGGTCAAGCAACAGATACTGGCATTGAAGGCACAGAGTCTTTAACTATTTCAAAACCAAACTTTAGTGGCCTACAACACTAGATCTCATTGGACTTGTCTGTGGATGAAAGGACTGACATACATAACATTGCAAAGATTGCAATTGTTGTTCATTATGGAGCTATTGATTCTCCAGTTCTTCATGAAGAGTCGTGTGCACTTTCACCAATGTTAGGTACTACGAAAGGTTATTGACATTTTAAAGAAAGTTCAAACATTCATTAAATTTGAAAATGGAAATGTTTTTGATTTGAAGAAAAAAATTATTTTCTGTCACAACTGATGGGGCTCCAGCAATGTCAGGAAAACATTCTGGCTTTGTGAACCTACTGCAGAAGGAACTTAGAAGACCACTATTTTCATTCCACTGTATAATGCATGAAGAAAATTTATGTGCAAAAGCCTCCTTGAAACAGTTAAACGAACTGATGAGCATAGTGATTAAAATTCTAAAACAGTTATAACTTGTTCTGCCTTGAAACACAGGAAGCTTAGGACATTTTTAGAAGAAATTGAATGTGAATATAGTGATTTATTAATGCATACTGAAGTTTGCTGGTTAAGCAAAGGAAAGGTTCTAAATCGCTTTGTGGAATGTATTAATGCAATTGAAATATTTATGAGTGAAATCAGTGAAAGTTTCTCTCAACTCAAAGATAAAAATTGGCTTCTTAAATTAAAATTCCTAGCAGATATTACTAATCATTCCAATAATTTAAATTTGCGCTTATAGGGCAAGGAACAGACAACTGTCAAACTTCATGAAGAATGGAAAATTTTTGTTGCTGGATCTATTGCAGGGTGACTTAGTGAAACAAACAATTAAATACTTTCCTTTAGTAAAAACTCATAAATAAATTACAAAGGCGAAGTAGATATGCTTAAAACTTACATAGATGCCATTCAAGCCAAATTTGAAACCCGATTTCATAACTTTAAAGCCCATGGCGCTATGTTCAGTTTTATTATAAAGACTGATGAGATGGAGGACAAGATGTTGGACCTGCAATATTTCAATTTCCTTAAAACTGAAAATCTGGATATGGAGTTCATTGACTTCAAAACTCAGCAATATGAGCAGACAAACTCAAGACTTTAAGACAGCTTGAAGCCACTGATGAAAATCACTTAGCATGAAAGCTACAAGTTGGGCATCACTTCCTTCCAAGTTTTCCTCGATAAAGAAAGTTAGTTTCACCTTACTTTCAGCTTTGGGGTCCAGCTCTTCAATTTCCCAAATGAAATTCATTCCCAACTCATCGCGAAACAGGTTAACTAACAAAAACTCAGAATCACGTGTTCTTTTAAAAACAATGACCTATCACCCAAATATCTCAACCCATACAGGGATAATGAAACAGCCTCAAGGAAGCCATTAAAATGACTCAATGTTCTTAATTAAATAGGGGTTCATTTTATTTACATGGCGTTTACTTTTCTGTTAACCTTTTATGATATCTTTCAAGTTGTAAGTATAGATTTGATGATAATGAATTTGTAATACTCTGTTTAAGGTATCTTGGATTATCCCATCTGTATAATGTTTTTATTTTCTGTATCCTATTATAATGCATACTCTAAAATAGAAGTGATGTGACCCACCAGGAAAGAATTGTGTGAAGAACAATTGAAAAATGACCCACTTGAAAAAGACATTGCCAACCACTGTTACAGCGTCTCACTCCAGAATTGCCACCAGCTGAGACCCCAGGCAATTTCCCTCCCAGTGGCTTCAGAAGCAAGCTCATCTCACCAAGTCAAACCTCGAATTTTTTTCTAGAGCCAAGACGATCTAGCCTTATAAGAATGGAGTGTGTCTGTGCTTTGCCACTCCTCTGCTGCTTCTCTGAGCCTGGCCTGCACCCTAGGAGCCACTGTGATGAAACAGCCCTCCGTGGATCCCTGCATCCCTGCAGGCACGAAGTCCCCAGTATCTGTGCCAAGGAGATGCTTCCGATTCCAGCCCTCCCACCTGCAGAAGGGGTGCCTTGGCACAATGACTGCATCTCCAAATGCAACCTATTAAAAAATTATTTCAATGCATGGTGTTAAAACAGAAAAACAAACCACAAGCCAAACCCTCAAGAAACAAACCGGTTGGCATCGAGAATTGGGAATCCTAAGTGTCTCTCGGTGCTGTGCTGTGAATCAGTTCCAACTTCCAGAGATGCCAGCTCCAGTCAAGCCTTCAGATGAACGCAGCCCCAGCTAATTAATTACCTGCACTACAGCCTCACCAGAGCTCCTGAGCAAGGACCATCGAGCTAAACTGCTCCTCCGCCCTTGACGCCTGCAAACTGAGGGGGTTGAGACATGCCTAGGCTGTATTTGACTTACCGTGTTGGCAAGGAGTAGTGCAAGCCCAGTGAACTGCCAGAGAACCCACCCACCTTGGAAGAAGTGTAGCCAGAACACTCCTTAGAAGCAAAGAGGGTGAGACTTCCGTGTCTCAAGAACTTGGGACGTGATCTAAGAGAGCAGAGGATAGAAATTGCGACGTCTCTTGTGGCCTAGTTTCCCAAGTCCTTCAACATTCTACTGGCGGGGGAAGGGATGAGAAGACTACACAGGGGCATGGAGGCCACGAGAATTGCCAGAACCATCCTGGCCTCCGACTTCCACAGAGCCCAAAAGATTAAGTAATGAAAGTAAAGAGGAGAGAGAAGAAAGAAGGTTTAGCAATTTTGGGGGGTTTGTTTTTGTTTATTTTTGTTTTTTTGCGGGGATCACTGCCCTCTGGTGGTGGGAGTAGGAGGCCCAGCCTTTGCTCTTGTAGAGCTACTGCTGGACTTGAACCTCCATCCCGGTGGGCCGCAGTCCCGCACACCACCACTACGCCCCCGGGGCTCAGCCTGGTTAAGCAATTTTTTTAAAGAACGTTTAGCTTATTTCAAATTCTGCTCTACTCCAAAATCAATATCTTTTTCCTACCTTTTTCCTCCCAGCATCTTTCCTGCAAGACATTGGCAAATAAGGACTCCAGGGTCCTAATTAAATGAGATTTCTGTTTCATTGCTTGTGCCAACGATGTTATCTTTCATCTGCTGGGGGAAATTTTTTTTTCATATTGAGAACATAGCTCAGGAATTGATGAGAAATGATTTTTACTTCATTGCTTTTGCCCTAAGCCAAGGGTCCTCAAAATTTTTAAACAGGGGGCCAGTTCACTGTTCCTCAGACCGTTGGAAGGCTGGACTGTAGTTTAAAAAAAGAACAAATTCACTGCTGGCCTGGGATGAGTCGGCTGCTAAGCAGGACAGCAGCGGTGGCAAAAACACCCGGCGGGCCGGATAAATGTCCTCGGCGGGCCGCATGTGGCCCGCGGGCCATAGTGTGAGGACGCCTGCCCTAAGCCAACATTTCTGGACTCCATCCATGACCAGCACTCTGTACTAAACAAACAAATAAAGGATTGTCATGTTGGAGAAGATAAAATATTCCCAGGGGACCAACACTTTTCCAAACACATCTGTCTTTGAGACTGAGATGGAATCTATGCAGATCTTGATGCTGCTGGAGAGGGGTACTGAGGGAGTTTTCACTGATAAGTAATCGCTCAGCAAGAGAGGTCAATGCCAATGAAAGACGAGGTGACCACCAGTTGTATTCGATCTTTTTAACAATTTCTAGAAAAGATCTGAACTATGCCAAACATCTCTCTTAAGCTTTTCCAAGTGGGTGGTTTTTTATTGCATCGCGTCACCGAGTCAGGAGAAAAACCACTTTTACGTCATCTGGACCTCATGGATGCCAAGGTCATATTGCTCCCTTCAGAACCAAAAGCTGCACATGAAGTCAACCGCTTTTAATTAAAGCTGAAAGTCATAAAGCAAACTATTTCAATCATGTACCGTAATAATAATCCCCAAATTATATTGTACTTCTACTTCTGGAATGTAGAGCGTTTCACCTTCCCCCCCCCCTCTCTCCCCCAGACTCCATAGCAAGTTTAAGGAAACATTTATTAACTCTTTAGAGTGAATGAGTGCGTGCGCGTTTGTGGGTCTGTGTGTCAGTGTCTGAGAGAGCGAAGGAATTGATAGCTATTGAGCTTCTACTGTCTCCTGGGTGTTGGCCTCGTGGAGCCAAAGATGAATGAGACGCTTCAGAATCACAGGTGTCTGCAAGTTCACTAAAGTCAATGCAGGTGCTCCCGAAGGGTGGGCTCTGGGTCTGCTGTCGCCGAGGCAGACTGAGAGAGAGGCATAGCTGTGTCTGTGCACAGAGCCGGGGGATATCTTTCCACAGAGAGTCCTAAAGTCTCATGGCTCCTGGCTTTTCCTCACATCACATCACAAAGCCTCTTGATAACAGCCTCCCTTGTCGGAAGGGATCCACAAATATAGACAGGGAACACACTGGTTGCCCCAACTAGACTCAGAGGGCCCTAGAGGCAGGGAATATGCAGATCCATCACCAGAACTGGATACCTACCTACGTGACTGCCATCACGTCCCCTAAAGCCCAATCCAAAGACCGTGGTCTATGTTCCGGGCTAAGAAAAAAAAATCTTCCAAATGCTTCCAGGTGAGAGGAGCAATGGCTTTTTTTGAAGTGGCTTTAACTTTTGGAATTTTTACTTTTTTGAACACATACAAAAGAACGTATATGAGGGGATTTGGGAAAGAGAAGTTGAAAGACAATGGAATTTTTTCATGAAATTTTGGAGGCCTCATATAACATATGATGGCTATGAAGCAATATTAATAAAATAGCCACCTTAATAAAAGAACTCCCTGGGAGCATTGAATGTTGCCCAAAAGCCAGAGCTCAAAGAAAGGCATGGGACAAAGAAATGTATATATCTTGATAATTGCCATCACTTTCACGATACAGAATACTTCTCTCGCTCCCAAACTGCCCTCCTGTTTCTTTCTGTTCAACTACTTTCACCCCTGACCCTAGGAAATCTCTGTTGTCCTTTTTTGGGGAAGGGGGGGGCATCACTGCGCTCTGGTGGTGGGAGTAGGAGGCCCAGCCTTTGCTCCTGTGGAGCTGGAATTGAACCTCCGTCCCAGTGGGCCGCAGTCCCGCGCACAACCACTACGCCACCGGGGCTGAGGTCCCTCTGTTGTACTTTTAGCCACTGTTGTCACCATTAGGCTCCACCAAGTTCAAACTCACCATGGAGTCCCACTCAGGGACACCGGGTGGCACAGAAGGGAACACTGCCCGTTCCTGGGCCATCCTCACGGTTATTTCAGTTCAGCCCACTGTTGCAGCCACCGTGTCCCTGCACTTCGTTGAGGCTCTTCCTCTTTTGCACTGACCCCCTACTTTACCAAGTCTGATGTCCTTGTCCAGTGACTGGTCTCTCATGGCCACATGTCCAGCGTATGTGTGATGAAGTCGCACCGCCCTTGCTCCTTGAGAGCATCATGGCTGTACTTCTTCTAAGAGGGATCCGTTTGTTCTTCTGGAAGTCCACAGTCCTCTCCACGTTCTTCACCAACACCATAATTCAAACACATCGTTCTTCTGTAGTCTTCCCTCGTCGTCGTTGTCCGATAGCCGCAGGCACAGGAAGTGATTAGAAACACCCTGGCTTGGGTCAGGCCCATGCACGTCCTCAGAGCACCACCCTTGCTTTTCAACCCTTTCACTAGGTCTGTGCAGTAACAGCCTAATGCAATGTGTTGACTTGATTTCTTGGCGCTGTTTCCACGAGCATTCACTGTGGGTGCGTAAGATGAAATCTTCGACCACTTCAGCCTTACCTCTGCTTTATCGGTCAACCTTTGAAGTCACGTACTTTGCTCCCAACCCCACCTCCAGCTGTTACCCTAGTCCGAGCTGCCATCGTCCCTCCCTTTCCCTCCGTGAAGACTCTAGTTGGCTTCTGGAGGCCCTTGTTTGCCTCCTTTACTCCCGCCAGCAACCAGGGCTCATCTTAAAAAGATGGCATCACACAAAATGCTGCCGTATGTGAAGATGTCGTAAAGCCCAAACCAAATTCGCTGCCATCCATCCGATGCTAACTCATCAGGACCCCACCCCACCCCGTGGGTGAACAAGGCTGTAACTGTTTAGAGAATCCGAAAACCCCGTCTAGTCTATCTTCCACGGAGCTGCGGGTGGCTTAAACTACTGACCATGCAGATGGCAGTCCATGGCACAGTCACTGCACCCCCTGGCTCCAATGACGCTTGATAGCAGCTTTAAACTTGGAAGCATCGAAGATACCCTTCCGTGGCTCAGGGGATCAACCCACTGAGGTACCACCAGACAATGGAGCATTCAACGATTCTTTTACTGAGTTACCAAGCCATGAAAAGACATGGCGGAAACTTACATTCATATTGCCTCACTTGGGACAAGTTGTCAGGAGTGATCAGGGCCTGGAAAGGGACACCATGCTTGCGAAAGGTGAGGGTCAACCCAAAGAACCAGACCCTCGGGGAGATGGACTGACACCGTGATGGCAAGCACAGACTCGATCATAACAGCATTGGGACGAGGGCAGGGACCGGGCAGTGTTTCCTTTTGTTGGTACCTAGGGTCACTGTGATTCAGACCCAATGCAACGGACCCTAACAACAACTAGTGGGAAAGGCCGGTGCCCCAAAATGACCGAGAGAGTGACTCCAACTCGGTGACCTTCTGAAAACGGGTGCGCTAGAGAGCCAGGGAAAATATCACGGATTGCCTTGGGCATGAGGTGTCACGTGCAGTGTGGGAAGCCACGTCGTGCGCAGCGACATCATTCCGAATGACATTGTCACGGTGGACACGGGACATCAAGCACTTGTCAAATCCCGAGGGACTTGAGTTTATAATAAGGTACCAAGAGTGGTTCGTCAACTATAACAAAGGACGTAACACATGAGTGGACCATAGGAACACCAGATGTGAATAAAAGAAAGAATGAGTAAGAAAGAGGGGTAGATAAGAACCTTCTATTTTCAGCATCACTTTTCCATAAACCTAAAACTGCTCTAAAAGAACCCTTCATTTTTTAAAAAAAAACAAAGACAAATCTATCAAAGCATGTCAATCCTCGGCTCGCAACCCTCTAGTGACGTTTGTTGTTGTTCGGGAGCAGTCTTGGTGGCAGCGTGGTTATGTGCTAGACTGCCTCACGGGAAGGTTAACGGTTCAAACTCAGCAGCTGCTCTGGGAAAGAAAGATGAGGCTGTCTGTTCAAGTACAGCCGGAAGTCTGGGAAACCTTCCGAAGTGGTCCTAGTCTGTTCAACAGTGTGTTGGGCTGGTGTGTGCGGCCGGGTTGACTAGAGAAAGAAATCCAGTGACATCGCGTACACGTAAGACGGAGCTTTATATCAAGAAGAAACCATGCCTCCATAAGCAGCCCAACCCAATCCAACTTGAGTTTGTAAGTTCAATACGAGTCCCCCTTCCGACGCACGAAGCCATATGCAATGAAACAGAACACAGGACCACTGCTGAGCAATGGGGTGGGGGGTGGGGGGGGCCAGTCTTGTGGCTCCAAAGGCGGATGCATCTCTGGGACTCATGGGGGTCTCCAGGTGGTGTCAACAGCAAAGTGAAAGAGAACGGAAGGGCAGGTTCCCAGAGCCCTCCTTATGAGGAGGTCACGCTCACAAAGAGGCACCCTCGGGCTGCGACCTGATTGACAGACTAGACTCCACCCCTCCCAGATGTGCACGTTGCCGCAAAATCTAACTGCCACATCAACCATGAGTCAGAATCCTCTTGGGTTACTTTCCCAGCCAGTGTCAACCACCACCACCACCACCCCCTTCTTGAGAATTGAAGTCTATATTTTCCAGATTCCCTTGCAGTTCAGGAGTCCATGCACCCCCATTCTAGCCAATACTAGGGATTTTAAGGAAATTCCTATTTTTCTGATAAAGGGGAGATTACAATAGCCTGTATCTTCTCTCTTCTCTTCTGTTACTCTCTTGGAAGTCACGATTGAGAGTTAAAGCCGTCAGACCAAAGGTGTCAGCGCAGGAAGGAAATAGAGACCTTGTTCCTTGAGCAGTTAGTACCATTCACGTGTGCCCTGAGAGAAGACGAACACCTTTCCCGGTTAGATCACTGGGGCGGAATCTCTAGAACTTGCAGCCAAATGCAAGCATGACACAGGCTTCCCAGTACCCTTAGGACAAACCCCCAAAGGCACACATCATAATCCAGCTGCACCTGACCCTTCTCTCTCCAGTCTTTTTGCATCCCCCATCACAAGCCCTTGGGGCTGCTCCTTGAACATGCCAGAATGATTCCTGTCTTGTTCTTAGCACTTGGGGGCGTGGGGGGGAACCTTGGCACAAGCTCCACGTGTGACCGAACAAAACTGTCTTCCACAGAGTTTTTTATGGCTGATTTGTTCAAAAGTAGATTACCCGGCCTTTCTTCTGACAAGCTCAGGGTGGACTTAAGCCATCAACCACTACCCAAAGTTGCTGCTAAGCGCCAGGTCATCAGTCCAAAAGCACCAGCTGCTCTGTGGAGAGAATGGTGAAGGTCTTTACTCCAGCGAAGATGGACAGTCTCAGAAAGCCCCAGGGACCATTCTACTCTGCCCTCTATTGTCATGAATTGGAATCAACTCAGTGGCAGTGAATTTGGTTTTTGTATCTTTAATACTCATTATTAAATTTTAATACTATTTAATACTCATTTTAACATGCCTGGGTTATGAGAGGAGCTGTGAAAGTCCCCAATAAAATGGTGTGTGTATATGTACATATACATATATATGAGAGTACGTTATGCAGTCATTTATTCATTCATATCTATTCCATCAGGATCAAAGACATCCCCAGTATCTTGAAGAATGCCTGGTAGGAATTTAAAAGATATTTTAATCATCCCATTAACTAATCACATTCTGAAAGTGAGGATTCCTTCTTAGAGTTCATTCAGCATATCTTCACAGTACAAAGGCCCCAAGACTCCTACTCAAAGTGAAAGATGAGATCATGGATTTATCTTGGTGTTTGTTTTCATACTTGCATTTCTCACATAATCCATATCCGTTCTCTTGAAACCCAGGATTCACCAACTTATCAAAAATTATAAGCTGGCTCCTGTAATTGTTACATGTATATAACAACTGTCACATGTATCCTATATGATGGGAAAGTGTTTTGCTTTAGATCAACACCTTAAAATTATATATCTCTATCACACGTTTCTGTCATATATAAAATTGTTTTTATAAATTTATATGAAGAGGGCTGAGCCCCGGTGGCATAGTGGTTGTGCGCGGGACTGTGGCCCACTGGGATGGAGGTTCAATTCCAGCAGCGGCTCCATAGGAGCAAAAGGCTGGGCCTCTTACCACCACCAGAGGGCAGTGATGCCCAAAAAACACAACAATTTATATGTAGAAATATTAAAATTATACACACATATTTCTATATACATGTAGATTTATATGTAGATCTAAAACAAAACATTTGTCAAGCCAGCAGTCCACACAGTATGCGCGCCATGCTATGCAATCATCCCCAGGAGTCATTTCCAGATGACTGCACCACCGTGAACAGAAAAGACGCCCCTGGGAGGAAGGAGTGTCTCTGACCCTCTCTCTCTTAAACTTTGTTTCAGTTTGTCATTAGGTGTGATGGAGTCGGTTCCACCCACAGCAGACTCTGTGTGCAACACAAGGAAACCCTTCCAGGCCCTGCACCTTCCTCACGCTGTTCCTACGCTTGAATTCAAGGGCGCAGTCAAGAGAGAGTTTACCTGTTCCAGGTATTTCTTGTCAGGAGCCTGATGGTGTAGTGGGTTGTGCTTTGGGCTACTCACTACCCGGCAGCAGGAGGACCCAGAAAGATGAGACTCCCCGCTCCTGTCCAGATGCCTAGCCTCGGATCTCTAAGGATTATGGTTCGGAATTGTAGGGTCCACAGTGTGCGGCGTCCTCGTCTCTGGCTTACTTCACTCAAGCACAATGTGTTCAGGTCCGTTCAGATGGAGGCCCATATCAATAGTTCATTTATCTTTATGGCTGAATGATATCCCCTTGTCTAGATAGACCATATTTTTAATCCATTCAGGTGCTGATGGACATTTGGGCTGTCTCCACCTGTGGGCTCTGGTAACCGATGCTGCGATGAAGAGGGGTGTGCAAGCTGTTTCTGCTTTCAGTTCTTCGGAGAGAGATGGCTAGGCCTTGGGTGATCCTGTGTCTTACAACTTGTTGATCGGGGTCGGGGAGCGAACCCCGCCTTAAACAATGGCCAGCCCTTGTTCCGTCCAAGCCCAGGAGTGAAGCCACTTTATCAATCCTCAAAGGACTTCTTCTTTGACACTGACGCTCCACTTAACCAAATAAGATAGATACCGTGTCCAAAGTAGAACTGAAGCAGACTGCCGCGCCTCCTGCAGGGGAGCCAGACCTCTGTACCTCAACCCTTGTGCTGCCAGGGCTCCTTTGATGAGTAAAAAACCCATGATCCAGACAATCCCAACCCCCTCCCCCACTTTGCTTTGGCAGTCACATCTTTAAGGAACAGACTGACACATCCTTCTCCCTCTGCAGAGAGCAGCTGTGGGGGCCTGGCAATAAGAGCCTGACTGAAAACCACCATCCCACCAGGATTCCTCACCCCCATGACGTGTGCTGGGAGGTGCCCTCAAGTCAGTTCCGACCCACAACAGAAGGGAATCGACAGGTCGGCGCCACCTTAGGTGTGAGCCCATTGTTACAGCCATTGTGTCAATCCATCTGGTCGCTTGCTCTCTTTCCGCAGCCCCTCTGCTTGACCAAAGAGCCCCTTCAGCATTACCAAAGACCAAGGAACCCTGGTGGGTAGGGGATGACACGTTGGGCTGCTAACCACAAGGTCAGCGGTTCCAAACCAAGAACAGCTGGAGTTGAAAGCCCGGGCGTGGAGGTTATGTGCTTGATGTCAATTTCGTCATTGGGAGTGTAGGGGTGGAATCTAGCCTTGTCGACCTGGAGATAGCCAATGAGGCCTCTGTGTGGGCATGGCTTTCTCTGAGAATTCTGGGGAATCTGGTGATATTTCCCAATTGGAGAAGAGACACTTGACTCAGTTCCTTGGAGGCCAACTACTGGCAAAATGAGACGACAGCACGCTGATCAATCCTGATTCCTGGAGACTAGAGGACTTACCACATGCATGGGCTTATCCTGATAGAGCCAAACTTCTGGGGCTGGAGAAGAAACGTGGAGACTCCAGTCGGTGCTGAGATGCTTGGGAGGCCACGGGGAGACCGCTACCAGCGCTGTGATGCTTCTACCACCCATGGATACTGCTGATGGACCCTGAGCCCTGGAAATGAGGAGCCGTGGGGAGACCTCTGCCAGTACGGGGATGCTTCTACTGCCGCTGGACACACAAGACTCTGCACCCACTGCCTGTGATTGTCCTGGTGTCATTACATGTGCTTTGTGAGTCAGAAGGAGGCTTTATAGACTGGTAGGGGACATAGGGGCTAATATCAGACGTATGGCCTTGGGCTGGACTGGGTGGGGATGCTTTCTCAATGTTTCATTCCTCTTGTCTATAAACCTTTTCCTTATATCCATATGCGTGTTTATGCATTTGTTTCTCTAGTCCACCCGGACTCACACACGGGCTTTCTACCCGGTAAAGTTAGTCTGGAAAACTCACAGTGACAGTTCTACCTTACCTGGTTGGTAAAGTGGCCAGATGTCCCGCTTTTTAACAATTTAACAACATCCCCGTGGCGTTTTAAAATTAAATATATTACAATACTGTTTTTACGTTCCATGAACATTTTTGTTGCTCCATATACGCCGCCCCCCCCCCCCCAAGTCAATGGTGTCTCCCTTAAAATCTGGTCACTTTACTAAAGGGTCGCTGTGAGTCAGAATTGACCCGCTGGTAGGGTGTGACGTTCTCAAATGACGTTAAAGTTCTCTGCTATGGAGCGGATTCCGACCCCTATAGACCCTATGGACCAGGCTAGTACGGCCGGGAGAGCTCCCGGGACGTCTCTCTGTAGGAGTGGAAAGCCCGATCTTCCACAGCCGAGCGAGGTACGTGTGGTTCCCCCTCCTTGAAGTCAGCCCCCACGCCCTAACCGTCAGGGCTCCCTCCCAAATGACACTAGGGGCTGCGACTCACACCCTCATTCCCAGGGCCGGGCTCCGGGGCTCCACCGCCTCCCCCGAGCTCAGAAAGGTGCTCCATCCGCCACGCCCCCTCCACACCCCCGGCCCCGCCTTCCAGAGCTCGCGCGGGCGGGGCTGGGCGCGCGCGTCCCGTCGGCCCCTGCGGTCCGCCCCCGGTCCCCATGGAAACGGAGACGCCCATCCGCGGCGCCACTTCCGCTGCGCTGGGACCCGCTGCGCTGGGACTCTCACCGCGCTGGCCAGGCCCCCGGGGCCGCGGACGGCGATGCTGAAGGCCAAGATCCTCTTTGTGGGACCCTGCGAGGTGAGGCCCGGGTCTGGGGGGGCGGGGGAGGCGGAGGGATGGGGGTGGCGCCCGCAGGTGGCGGGGCAGGCCCGGTCTGGCCGGGGCGCCCTGGTTCTCGATGCTGCCTGGGGGACGGCCGGGGAGAGACAGGGAATCGATCCCTCCACGCCCGTCGGCGAGGGTCCCGGGCCCACCCAAGGGTGAACCTGGCCTTTCCAAAGCGGACCCCAGCCGGGCGAACCCCCTGAGCCCCAGGCCGCGAGGCCCAAGGCCACTTAGTGGCAGTCCGCAGAGGCAGAGAGGAAGACGAGCTTCCGAAAGTTCGTGGGGAAAGTGGCATTGGAAGACGATGGGATTTTCCCCACGAACCTTTTGAAGCCCCCTCAAGGAAACCGGGGGGAAGCCAGACCAGGCCCTGGGCCAGTGGCTGCGTGGTGGTGATCCATCACAGAAACAGACTCTCTGCCGGCCAGCCAGTGCTCACTCCCGGGCACCAGGGAGACCAGGGTAGAACTGCCCCGTGCGTTTGCAAACCTGCGGATCCCAGCAGCACAAAGCTTCATCTGACCCACCCAAAAGCAGACTCACCGCCACCAACCCCCTTCTGAGCTTCAGCCACCCGACAGCACAACGAAGAGCACCGCCTCGGTGGGTTTCCGAGACCACAGCTCTGTGGTTGACCTTGCTCAGGATACAGAAGTATTTTGGTGTCACTTAATCATGCAGCACACAAGCGTGACGTGAATGACAGCTGTTCACCTATAACCGTTTTCTCTCATTTGCATCCAAGAGACTGGATGTGGCGGTCATGTGCTTGATGTCAGTTTCATGATTGGGAGTGTAGGGGTGGAGGCTAGCCTGTCACTCTGGAGGTAGCCAATGAGGCCTCTGTGTGGGCATGGCTTTCTCCTGAGAATTCTGGGGAGTCTCGCGGTATTTCCCAATTGGAGAAGAGAGACTTGACTGTGTCTCCCAAGGAACTACTGATGAGATGAGATGGCAGCATGCTGAGGGATCCTGATTGCTGGAGAATGGAGAAGCTGGGAAGACACACGAATCCAGAATTCCTGCTGTCCCCGCAGGGAGCATACAATATAGGTATCTCCATAGTTTAGTCCAACCCATGGCTTCTTTTCTTCTCACATCTCTGTCCATTATGTCGCTTGATGAGCCAGGCCCACAGGAAGACCCGGGTGCCCAGCGTCAGCCCAACTCCCAGTCAATCTCGGGAGTCCACTGGGTTCAGCGCCATCTTGCCCATGTGTCTGTCTCCAGAGACCACCACGCTTCACAGGGTCAGAACGCCTCATCTTGTCCCTCGTTGGAGCTGTTAACGGGGATTAAGTGTACACATGTACTCACACGTGTGTTTTCATACATGGATGGATACACATGTATCTGCCCGCCAGGCCTTAGGCTGCTGCTGCCTGAAACGTTGGGGGTTTAAGCTCACATGCTGCTCACAGGAGAGGAGCCGACGGCGTCAGAGAACACATACGCCATGGGAAGCACTGCACAGGGTTTCCTTGAACAGAATCACTCACTAGAAATGGGTTTTTGTTGTATATAGGGTGTGTTTGTCTGGGTGCACGAGAGAAACAAATCCAGAGACAATCATGTATGTATAAGAAAGGGCTTTATATACAAGAGTAATTGCATTTGAGAAAACATCCCAACCCAGTCCAAATCCATAAGTCCGATATTAGCCCATAAGTCCGATATCAAGGTATAAATTCCTCTTCAGACTCATGAAATGCATGCAATGACGCCGAATGCATGAAGATCACTGGCCTGTGGGTGGGAAGTCTTGTGGGTCCAGTGGCGGCAGGGGCATATCAACCTTGGTAGGGGTCTCCACGTGACTCCTTCAGCTCTAAGTAGCGTCATGTGTCTTGTCTGCAGGAATGTCTTGCAGGAAGTGAGACTGTATCTCACCTACCTCTGGGGAGTTACTTATCTCTTGAACAGCTCCAAATGAGGTCATCAAACTGTGACCTGATTGACAGGCCTACATCCACCCCTTCACTCTGAAGTCTCAAATTGACCACAGATTACATAACTACCCTTTAGGACAGTGGTTCTCAACCTCCCTGATGCCACGACCCTTTGACACAGCTCCTCATGTGGTGGTGATGCCCCCAACCATAAGATTATTTTCGTTGCTACTTCATCACTGTCCTTTTGTTACTGTGATGAATCAGGCAACCCCTGTGAAAGGGCCTTTCGACCCCCAAAAGAGTCGCAACCCACAGGTTGAGAACCCCTGCCCTAGGGTCGCAGAGTTAGACCGGGCTGGGTGGGACCTCACATCAACACCAAGATGCTAAACGTTTTCAAAAGAACTAGAAGTAGCAGAGGAAGGTACTCAAACTTCAGAAGCATCTGGAGGGCTGGGAATGCAGGTCACTACCCTCCCTCACCCTTTCCCTACCTCTCCCACCCACCAGAATCGTCATGTCTGGGTCTGGGGAGGGAATCAAGAGATTACACTGGGAATTAGTGTCCTGCTGCTGCTGTTGATGACCCTGGGCCCATATGGTGATGACCACTGTGATAGATGGACCACCTCTCCGTTTCAGTGGCGCTTCCAGGCAAAGACAGATGGGGATGAAAGATCTGGTGACTTAGATCACTAGTCCATGGAAACCTTACAGATCACAACAGAGCCTTGTCTGGCTCGCTGTAATGGACCCACCCCCAGGAGGGCCCCGTCGCTAGAGGAGACCTCCTGCCTGGTAAAGCAGAACGCCAGCAGAGAAGCCTCCAGAGAGCGAGGCTGGCCATATTTGCTCAAGGACTGCAGTTGGTGATGGGGACAGCACAGAGTCTGAAAGTTTTCACCCGAAGCCGTTGTACACAGGCTGCCACAAGTCAGCAACTGTGAACAGGACAACAGGTGGCTAGGGGGGAAGGCAGGGTTTCCACCTTGAGGTTGGGCGGGTCGCACGAACCTCCTAAAACAGAAAAGCTGTAAAATCAGTGACGGTGATGTTGAAATCCTGAGAAAAACATCTGGAAAGGTCTATTACAAAATAGGGACTGAATGGCTAGAGTACAGAATGTAGCTAGAGGATACTTTTAAGTCAGGAAAGAAAAGAGAAGGGACTCAAAGGGATCTTGATCCATGAGCAGCTAGCTGCACGAGGCTCAAATGCCCATCTCTGGAGTACTTCCCAAGTGTGCAGTTGTGTCATCTCCTGTGGACGTGTGAAGGGGTGGAGTCTAGCCTGTCAATCTGGTCACAGCTTGATGACCTCCTTTGGAGGCACGAAGGAGATACATAGCTTCCTAGAGGCCAGGCACTCTCTCTGCTTGGACATTCTACTGACAAACCACATGGAGTTACACTGATGCCGCCAGAGCCCTGGAGCTGGAGGAGCCACGTGGAGACCCATGCCAGTGCTGAGATGCTTCCACCCCCACTGACTGGATCCACAAGCCTTTCCACCCACTGGCCTGTGGCCTTCCTGCATTCAGCGTCATCGCATGGCCACGTGAGTCTAAAGAGGAATTTATGGACTAGTGTCGACATGGGGTCATATCCGACTAATGGACTTGATCTGGACTGGTCTGGGATGTTAATGTATAATTGTTCTTTGATATAAAGTTCTCCCTGACGCACATATGAGTGTCTATGGATTTGTTTCTCTAGTCAACCCAGACTAACACGGTGAGTGAGAAAAACCCTCACCACCTGCCAGGTGAAATCTCTGTCAGGGAGTTTCTCTTCCGAACACCCAAACTCACCACCACCAAGTCGCTGCCGACTCCCAGCGCCCCTTGAGGACCAGGTTGAACTGCCTGGGTGGGTTTCCGAGACTGTCACTGTTATGGGAGTAGGAGGCTCAGAGAGACTGGTGGTTTCAAACTGCCGACCTTGTGAATCACAGTCCAACACCTAACCTCCGCACCGCCAGGACCCTCGAGGGCATAGCTGTACTCTTAAAGTCTTAGTTGCTAGCGCTGGGGTGGAGGTGAGCTTTTCGTTATTGCTGTGTAGGTGTCTTTTTGTCTAATACAGAGCGTGCATGTATCTTGGAACCTTAAGAGGCCAAACAGCCATCAGAGGCCTGTGGCAGAGTCAGCCACCAGAAGGCCCAAGCCCTGGGACCCAGGGTAGCCTCTGACCCACCATGAACCTTGAGTGACTCCCCTCCTCTCTGGGCTCTGAGACTTCTTTTTTTTTTTCCTCAGTGATTTTTTTGTTTTTGTTTTTTGGTTTTGGGTGGGAGTAGGAGGCCCAGCCTGTGGAGCCGCTGCTGGAATTGAACCTCCATCCCAGTGGGTCGCTGTCCCGCACACAACCACTAAGCCACCAGGGCTCAGCCCCTTTTCTCAGTGATTTTATTGGGGGCTCTTACAGCTCTTATAACACTCAATGCATTGTTTGTATCAAGCATGTTTGTACACATATTGCCATATTCATTTCCAAATATTTTCCACTTGAGCCCTTGGTATAAGCTCCTCTTCCCCCCCCCCACCTTTTTTAAAAATGAATCATTTCATTAGGGGCTCATACAACTCTCTGGGACTTCATTTTAATGACAAACTGGTTTCTTGAAGTTGTGGACAAGAGCAAGGGAAAAGAGAAACCCACAGCAACTGGTGATTATTTGGGGTTTGTTTGTTTGTTTGTTTGTTTCCTACTGCTCTCTGAAAAGTTGATGGAGAACAGGAAAACCAAGGTGGGTCCAGTCACTTGTCACAGAGCCAAGCTTGGGATCCTCGTGCCCGCCACCCCCCCCC
>PVJH01024659.1:0-32768 GCA_004026705.1 Nesogale talazaci
GAAAAAGAAGCAATCACATGTAAAGTTTCCCAAATAAGAATATACTCAGAAGAGGAGAAGAACAGGAGAGAATGGAGTGACATATTCCAAAAATTGAAAGAGAATAGAACAAACCCCAGAATACTCTCAAGCCAAATTATCTATCAAGATAGATGAAGAAGTAAGAGTCTTCACAGACAAGGGAAAACTCAAAGAATACATTAAAAGAAAATCATCCTTATAAAATATCCTTGCCTACCCAGTATGGGCAAAAGTACAGCACTCAGTGAGCATAAATAAGAGACTGCCACATAGAATAACCCCACACTGAAGGCAACAAAGAGAAAACAGTCCCCTATATAGCTTTGGCTTAAAGGTGGAAGAAGTCAAGAATGAAACACACACAGTCACAACACACTGATAAGAAGGGGAGATAGAAAAACACCCAACCCAAAAGGTACAAGAACACATCACAAAGTCCACAGATGGAGATAAATACACTGAAAATCAATGGACTGAACTCAGGCATTAAAAGGCTGAGGCTAGCAGACTAGCTTAGAAAGCACAACCCATCAATCAATGTACCTAGAAGAGACACATCTCAAGACTTCTGATAAAAAATAGGTAGAGAATCAAAGACTGCAGAAATGTATACTGAGAAACCAGCAATTCAAAAAAGCAGGGGTTGGTTGCAATCCTAATCTCGGATAAAATTGACCTCATAGTACAAACCATAAAAAGAGATTAGGAGACACACTATATAATGCTCAAGGGAATGGTAGATAAAGCACTATTAATAATCATTGAAACTCTAAAGAGAGAAAGTAAATACGAGGAAAATTGGAAGCAGTCAAACTGAAGAATACACAGAGAAACCATGCCAAAAAGAACTAGTGGATGTTCCACCATTTGAGAACCTGATATATGATCAAGAACCAATGGTGATTAATGAAGAAGTTCAAGCTCCTCTGAAAACTTTAATCAGACACATGGATCCAAAAATTGATGGAATAGTAATAGAAAAGTTTCAATAAGTTACTGAAGCACTGGAAGTCCTCACTCTTCTATAACAGGAATTTTGAAAGACAGCTACTTGGCCAACTGACTGGAAACCATCTGTATTTGAACCCATTCCAAAGCAAGGTGACTCAACAGAAGGCTCAAATTATAGAGTCATAACATTGATATGTCATGCCAGTAGAATTTTTCCCGAAAATCCCAACAATGGTTGGTGTATTGACAGGGAGTTGTGAGAGGTTCAGACCAGATTCAGAAGAGGATGTGCAACTACGGATATCATTGTTGATATCAGATGGATCTTGTCTCCAACCAAGAAAACCAGAAATCTTTGTACTTCATTTTAAATGGCTATGCAAAAGCATTTGAACCATAGCAAATTATGGATAATATAGAGAAAAATGGGAATTCCAGAACACTTCACTGTGGTTCTGGGGGACCTGTACATGGATCAAGAGTCTGTTATATGAGCAGAAAACGGGGGGTGCTGCATGGTGTCAAATAAGGAAAACTGTGTGTCTAGGTTATACCCTCTCATTATATTTATTAATCTGAATGCTGAGTAAGTCATCAGCGCTCCTGGATAATCTGAAGAAGAATTTGGCATCGGGAATGTAGGAAGGTTTATTAATGTCCTGATATCCATAGACGACACAATCTTGCTTCCTGAAAGTGAGGAGCATGTGATATATTAGCTGATGAAGATTAAAGATTGCAGTCTTCAGTACAGTTTAGAATTCAATGTAAAGAAGATCAAAATCCCCACAATGGGATACATCATGATAAATGCAGCAAAGATTGAAGTTATCAAGTATTTTTGTCTCATATTTATCCATATTCAATGCACAGGGAACAAGCAGTTGAGAGATGAAAGAAAAGTTGCATTAGGTAAACTTGTTGCACAGACCTCTTTAAAGTATTGAAGAGCAAGGATGTGACTTTGAGGACTAAGGTGTCCCTGACCCAAGTCATGGTATTGTCAGTTGTCTCATGTTGGACACTGAATAAAGAAAGCTAAAGAAAAAATGATGCACTTGAACTGTGGTGCTGGAGAAAAAAATATGAAGAGCTCCATGGATTGCTAAAAGGATAAATTGATCTATCTTAGAAGAAGTACAACAGAATACTCCTTAGAGGCAAGGATGGCGACTTTGTCTCCTATACTTTAGACATGCTGTCAAGATAACCAGTCCTGGAGAAGGGCATCGTTGCTTGTTAAAATAGAGGAGAGTTTGAAGCAGAGGAAAGCCCTCAAGGAGATAGAGTGACACAATAGATTCAACATGGAACTCAAGCTTTGGGACATTGTGAGGATGGCACAGGACCAAGCAATGTCTGGCTCTGTGTTTCACAGGGTGGCTATGAATTGGAACCATCTTAATGACACCTAACAGCAGCTACAACAACACAAGTAAAATGCAGTGTCCTTCTTAAAGATCATCCATATGAGACCCCAAAGCCAAAATTCCTTAAGAATAAAGTTGAGAATATAAAACACATAGAAACTAGACTACTGAAATTGAGAACAGAATGCAATGAAATAGAATATTGACACACTGTTATTTCTGAGTAATGTAGAGAAACTTGAGTGAAAGTCACCAAAGGGTAACTTAATTTGCATTGTACTTTACCAAGAACTCAATAAGACATATGTATTTTAAAGATCTATGTTGGGCTGACATTGGAAAAGGCTTACTTGTGTCTCATGTATAGCCCTAGCATCCGCTATATAAATGCCTGTCACATTACAGATTTTAGAAAAGGTTTTCCCAAAAATATCCTAAATGATATAGAGGGATTGCAAAAGCATCCATCACACTCTAGCTCACATTACAAGATCTAGTATAGTACAGGGCTTTTTAATTGCCAAGGGATTACTGCATTGGTAGACCAAGTTAGTTTGAGAACCAATGCACCAAACATTTGGTATTTTACCTGGTCTAACCTAGTTCCACCTGTCACACATCCTCAATAAAATGCTGTCATTTATTTTCTTGTTGCTTCTTTACACTAGGACCATTTATAATGTTTTATGGTCCCTTTATTTTCTTCTCAAGCTTCTGTCAGAATATTCTTGCTATTAATGAAGTCTCTACCTAGAGTAAAATTGCCTATTTCTCCCTTCATTCTATCAATATTTGCTGATTATGGATATTTGAAGCTTTCTTTTTAGTATAATGTCTCTTCTTGAGTTACAAAAGTTTGATTCACAGATCTTGTTTACATAAATAAGAATCCCGGGATAATGAAAGCCAGTGGCACACTTGGTTGCCAATGGAAATATTGGAGTTTTAACTGCACACAGAGATCAAAGAAAGAAAGAAAGAAAGAAAGTCTGAGGTTGACCTTAAGAGTTCTAGTAGTGAGCACATTGAATGGTTGCGTGTTGGACTTTCAAGAACAAGGAAAGCAATTCCAAGCAAGTAGCTGTTCTGTGGGGTGGGCTGGGGTTGGTGGGGATGGGGCGGGGTGAGGCTTTTGATTCCTTAAAGTGTTACAGGCTCAGAAACCCACCCGAGCAGTTCTATCCTGACCTGAACTATGGGATTAGTATGAGTCAGAATCCACCCAATAGCAGTCATTTACTTATTATTATTTGGGGAGAGATAGGTATCTGCTTTAGGGGAAAACAAAACAAAATACTGTGCACAATGTGGAATACTGTTCTCCTGAGACACATTAGGGTCACCAAAAGTCAGTGTTGACTCATCCACAAATGAATTGGTTTTTACAGGAATCACAATATATTTTTCCTATGTTCAGTAAGCTTTCAATCTCTTTGATTAACATACTCTCAGTTGTCTTCACTAATTAGCAGTCTTCAATGGAATTCAGTTTAAAGACTCTTACCTTCGATTGGGTAGTACTGATCCTATCATAAATCTAAAAACAACTTAGCAGATATCTTGATCCAGTTCTCCCTTGGCCATCCAACTCTGAGCTATCAGATGCTCTAAGTCCATGACCATAGACCCACACATAGCCCTGATTCAAGTTCTTTCAAGCTTCTCAAATCGAGAAACACAGCCTCTGCCTTTGGCTTCAAGAACCTGCTCTTTTAGGGAAGTTAGTCCATAGCCACTGCCATTAACTACTAAACTTACTGTCAATTTTTTTCTATGAACAAATTATCACAGGTCTCCTTTGATCCACCCACTACCTACATTCCATTTGACGTCTTTATAAGGTACCTGAAAGACTTCATCTTGTTTTTATATTTCAGTTCCATTTTGGGATGTGGAAGGCTTTACTTTTGCTTTGGAGTCCACAGATAACTTATGTATTTTGTGTGTGCTTCTGAAATAAATAGGTGGTAATGGGTTCTATTACAGTGCCAATTGTCTCAATTTGGCTTAAAAATATCAAATAACTGTACAACTAAATTTGTTTATCTATAGTTACAGAAGTAAGAAATAAGAATGAAAAGATAAAACATTGAAATAAAAAAGATGAAAAAGTTTTAAAATGAATATTTACATGAAATACTGTTCTCTGTTACATTCTGGTTAATTGCCTAATGAAATTTACAGAAAGGATGAATAAACAAGCTTATGTTTGCATATGACATAGTTATTTCTCATAACTATGAGGAATTTCTCATGTTATGAAAAGACATGCAAAAGCCACACATAAGTTTGGGGGGATAAAAGAAAAGAAACTATACACAGAACTAATGTAAGAAAGTTCAAAAAGCACGATTTAAATTGTATACCACAAATAGCTAAATGGTTTACATTGATTGTATTGAGTTCATTGGGGAGAAGATTAAAATTTACTTTATAAAATACACAAATTATGCATTATAATTTAATAAACACTCAATTAGAGAAAATGCATTAAATATCTTTGCGACTTTTATGAGTCTACTTTGGTAACTACAGATTACACTATACCTTCATACCAAATACTGAATTCCAGTGTCTTAACACTAGAGAAAGCTATCTTTTAGTGTAGCTAAAAACAAATAATAAATCCATTTGAAAATGATGGCAGGTTTGTATGTTCAATGTGTGTGTCATGGATGTGAGCAGAAATATTTTTTGAGAGATAAACGGTATACACCTGGTCTCATAGGGTCAGTGAATCAAATATACTGAACTCCACCTGCTAAAGTTTGATCTTTTTAAGATTTTTTTACTATCCTGGGATCACTATGAGCATAAATATGTCTGGATAATGAGGCACTTTGGATATTGAGCCTCATGGGATACAAGGACTGCAAGTAGTCTGCCTGGCATATCTCACTTAAGATCCCTTCCCTTGTAAGGTGATAGAACACACCACTCTCTTTCAAGAGATGATCCATTCTACCCTGGATTCTAGAGCTTCACTCAGATCCTGGAAACTTCCTAAGAACAGGTCTTGCATCTTATCCATCCAGGGCAGATGTCTGGCATTACTCCTTAGGAATGCCATTCAGGTAACCAAAAGCCCCATAGTTAATGTTTGGAAAGAAATAGTTGCTTTAGCTAATATTCATCCAGAAAAATGCTGCATGTGGAAAAAGAACATACAGGAAATTGCTAGAATCAGGTCTCTCATATTGCTTGTGTGTCATTTTCTTGGTAGTTTGCTCATATCTATATATATCAATAATACAGAGTTTTCAATCATCTAGTCACTTGACCTGCTTCTACAATCACAAGGAAGTTTTTAATTGTTAAAGCCATAACTTTAGCCTTCTCAAACAGATTGATTCCTATAAGCCTGGGTGATAATCTCTAGCATTTTTGTGAGGGACATAAAGAAGGTTTATCAGCTTTATTGAACTTCCCTGTTCTTAATACTTATTTGTGTCATCTGTACTACATTACATCTGGGGAAGTGAATGGGGTCAGCAAACTACTTCCAGGACAAGCATATTCCTAAAGGTAAAATTGGCAAAAATTTTAAATACTCCTAAAAGGCATATGTTATATAATTGTACACAGTCATATATATTCTTTGGTAGAAACAGTAAATGTTCTGCTGTCATTTTATTTTTCAAAATAATCACATACACGCATACAGAAGGGTTCTTCTATTACTTCCCTTCATGAATCTTCTTTATTCCTGAAGATCATTTCTACCACTGGTGATACTGACACACTGTCTTGCATAAAGCAAAAATCAAGCCAAACATTTGATTATCTTCTCACCACATCTCTCTATCAGATTCATCTACAATACAGAATCCAACAACCAAACAGGAGGTTTGAAATTACTTCTCCTGGGACTGACAGAGGATCCAGAACTACAACCTTTCATCTTTAGCCTGTTCCTGATCATGTACTTGGTCACAGTCCTTGGAAACCTGCTCATTATCCTGGCTGTTAGCTCTGACTCCAAACTACACACCCCCATGTACTTCTTTCTCTGCAATCTCTCTTTTACCGACATCTGCTTAAGCACGACTACCATCCCAAAGATGCTGGTGAACATCCAGACACAGAATCAGAGTATCTCATATACGGGATGCCTCCACCAGATTTTCTTTGTCCTGGTTTTTAGTGTTTTTGAAAATTTTCTCCTTGTAGCAATGGCCTATGACCGCTATGTGGCTATTTGTCACCCCTTGAGGTACACAGTCATCATGAATTCCTCCTTCTGTGGACTGTTGCTTTTACTTTCCTTCCCCATTTGTATAATGCCAGCCTTGCTGCACAGCCTGATGGTTTTGCACCTGTCCTTCTGTACAGAACTGAAGATCCCTTAATTCTTCTGTGAGCTTCCTCAGGTCCTCAAGCTTGCTTGTTCCAATACTCACATTAATAATGTCCTGATATATTTTACCAATTGTACATTGGGTGGTGTTTCTCTCTCCGGAGTCATATTCTCTTACACTCGGATTGTGTCTGCTGTTTTAAGAATGCCATCATCTGTTGGGAAATATAAAGCTTTTTCCACCTGTGGTTCGCACCTTTCAGTTGTTTCCTTATTCTATGGGACAGGCTTGGGTGTTTATTTCAGTTCTGCACTTACACTCTCCCCCAAGAAAACAGCAGTAGCCTCAGTGATGTACATGGTGATCCCTCAAATGGCGAACCCTTTTATTTATAGCCTGAGGAACAAGGACATGAAGGTCAGCTTCAGAAAACTCATCAGTAGGATCTCTTCTTTTTAGGGAGTGTGTCTTCTGGGTCAATTTACTAACTGCACAGACCTGTCACTGGTAAGAATCACAATGCAGGTTAGAATCACAATCAAGCACATTTAGTTTCATGATCATTAAAGTGGCTTCATCATATTTTCTTTTTGTTTTGAGATCATTATTATCAGCTATTTGAATATGATCAGTGAAAATGCCACTGGTACTAATATTTAAAAGAAGCTTACCCACTCATGCTCATAACATAGAGAGAGCTATGTACAGGAAGTCTCAATAGCATTGAATTCATCCTGTATGTGGTGGTTTCATCATAAGATGACCTTTCTTTATGGTCTCCATATTTCTGTAGCTGATACAGATGTAAAACCACATATGATGCCCAGAGACCAAAATCATACTGTCTTTCCTGGGCCTCAGACATCAGAAAGCAAACTTTCTATAATGGGTTATGTGGTTGAACCCACAATGCTATTTCCACATCCCAATTCTAGGAGCCTATGGAAATTGCACATATGACATAGTGAATATTACTTTGCTGGGCAGCACTTTTTTATACTGATTAAGACCAAATTACTCTGGTAGCCTAAATTGCAGTCACATATATTTTCATGACATGGATAGTACAAACCACAAAGAGTAATGTACTGGGTTGATAACTTCAACTAGATTGAAGTTATGTGGCCATAGGAATACCTGGAGCCATTAATCTCTTCCTAAAGCTGGAAGAGAAGACAGATGTATTCTCATTGTTAAGATAATATACTACTGCTGACACCCTGGTTTCTGATTTGCAGACTAATAACTGTGATGTAATAAACTTCTTTTAATCAACCTGGACTGGCTATTATTTATCTGGAGCCAAGGTAAACAAAACTGCATTGCCATCATCAATGAGAATAATTTCACATATGCCTTTTAATTTAAATCTTGATGAAGTAAGAAATGATCAGTATAAGAAAAATCCATTGGGAAGTCAACCTTAACTTGTATGAGCACATAGGACAATGTCCACTGGATAATAAGTTCTAAAGAAAAGATATGAATATCATCATATTCCATATTTAGACAGTATTCACCTGTCATGCAGTCTTTTTTCCTTGTGTTTTTATACCCTGGCTTCAACAGTTACTTGTTTACATGTCTTTATTTTTCAAATTATTCAGGGGTTCTTGCTACTATTTAGTTTAAAATCAAATGATTATGTAGGAATATCAAAGTTGGTAATATTTTCTAGCACTTTATTTGGTCTGTTTCATTTAATCTTATTTATCAAAATATGGGATATAATTTTGTGTTTTCTTCTTCATTGCCTCTTTTTGCTGTGCTTCTTACCCTTCATATGTATCTAGTCTTGGCTGTCTTCTTTTGCAATACTCAAGTATCACAGGATGAGCATATAAGCCAAAGAACTGAAAAGAAGAATACGAACAGATATATGATCTTTCATGTTCATTGCAGAACAATTCAGAACAGCAAGAAAACATACACAGGTCCAAATGACTATAAGTAGAAGAATGGATAAAAAGACACTTGTATATACACCCAGTGGAATACTATGCATCCCTGGAAACCATATTTGAAATACCACTATATTTAATGAAGTTAGTCAATCACAAAAGGGCAAATATTGTATGTGCCAACTACTATACAATAAACACCCAAATGAAGGCAGACCACTGGGTCCAGGGCAGTTAATCCAGTTCCCTAACCAGTGATGTAGAGAGCCTGACTACCATTCATGGTTTTTTATCCCCTCTCTAAATATACATCATAGAAACCACTCTAACAGAGGAAATCAAACCTCAGCTGAGGTCAGTGTTTCAAGATGTGGGAAGAGGGAGAAGATTATTCAGTTACTGTCACACAAAATTTGACTGAGGTCCCGCCAATCTAACAGATACTCCCACCAGCGTGATAAGGAAACCTAACTGGAAATCCAAGTCAATGGGCAATGATGTCTCAGAGAAAGCAATTACATCTCTGCTGGTAGGAAAACGAGAAGAAATGGCCTCTGCATTGAGGGAAGGGAGAGAAACACTTAACAATACTGATGTGGAAACCAATTGGAGAATATATCTAGAAATAGTTTTCCTAATTGGACACTTTGACCTGGTTTCTATGTAGCCCTTGGTGACCCATTCTGTGAACTATAGACTACTGGGATTCAGGCTATCATCATTCAAGGTGCACAGCATCCTTCATGGGTTACACCAGGTAGATTCAATATAGAAAGCCCACTATGTGGCTGGGCTTTCTCAAACTTACCTATAGCCATTGAACTTAAAACTAAAACTACTTCCTTTCCCATACAACCTTTCCCCCCTCCCCCCAATCCTCATTACTCTGCAATCATTATTGTTTTGTCATATCTTATACTACCCGACATCTCCCCCTACCCACTCCTCCTTACATCTGCCCTCCAGATAGGAGACAGTCTGCAGATCCTCACAGCTGGCTTCTCTCCACTCCATCCTCCCTCCACCCATCCAGCAACTTCACTCCCACCACTCACCCTGAGGGGTCCATCCACCCTGAGTTCCCATGTTTCCAATTCCCACCTCCACCAGTGCACCTCCTCCTATCCAAATGGAACTGCAGGGCAGATTTGGGGCTGTGATGCTTGGGGGGAGGAAACCTTCAGGAAATAGAGGAAATTTTTATGCTTCATTACTACCTCACTGGTCCATCTCTCCCCTATGACGCCCTATAAGGGGGTGTCCAGTTGCCCACAAGTAGGCTTTGGGGCCCCACCCTGATCTCCCCATCATTCTTACTGATTTAATCCTTGTTCTTTGATGTTTGATGTCTGCTTCCTTCGACCCCTCGTGATCACACAAGGTGGTGTGCTTCTTCTATGTGGGTTTGCTGTTTGTGCGCTGGATGGCCACTTGTTCACCTTCTAGCCTTTAAGATCCCAGCAACTTTATCGTTTGGTGACTGGGCGCCCTCAGCTTCCCCAGCTCTGTCTGCCTCTGCACCCTTTTGTCCTCAGCGATCATGACAGGATGGTGGGCACTTAACGATATGTTTTTGTTCTTTGATGCCTGATAGTCTGGTTCTTTCCACTCCTCATGGTCACACAGGCTGGTATGTTTTTTCTATGGTAGGCCTTGTTGCACTGTTTCCTCATCCTCAGGCCTTTGAGGCCTCAGGCATTATGTCTTGATGGCCAGGTACCATTAGCCATCTTCACCACTCTTTCTCCTGTCCCCACTTGTCCTCAGTGATCACCTCAGGAAAGTGCATAGACAGTTATATTGGTTTTTCCCTGTTTGATGCCTGTGGTCTGATTCTTTTGACTCCTCTCGGCCACACTGGCTGGTGTGCTTCTTCCTTGTGGACTTGGGTACTTCTCGGCTAGTGGGCTGTTTATCTTCATGCTTTGAGCCTCCAGACTGTATATCTTTTGATATCTGGTGCCATCTGTTTTCTTCACCACATTCGCTTATGCACCTATTTGACTTCAGTGATCATATTGGGCCGGTGAGCATGATGACCAGATTCATAGAACAAAATGTCCTTGCACTGAGGGAGTGCCTGGGTGGGGCCCAAGGTCCAGCTGCTGCCTTAGTACTAAGCCTCTAACTATATGTTCCTGAATTTATTCCCACCTTTTCATAGATAATTATTATTACATCCATAGTTGTTTGTATTTAGACCGCTTTGCCTTCTTGTGCTCTTTGCCTTCTCGTTCCTTCCTCTATTTCCTTCTGCCTTCTTCCATCCCTCGTTTGTGGCCAGTCTTCATTTGAGTTTCACAACTTCCTCTCTGTTACATGACATTTACTTTGGTCCTTTTAGGCCTCCTCTCCTCACCTCCCCACCGTTTTCAGACCACTGGTTGCTCTCCCCATCCCTGAGTCTGTCCATGCCCCTCTCCCCTCACGGCTGTTAGGACCCCTTGGATCAGTTGTTCTCTCCTCTGGACTGTCCAGCCAGGAGTGCTCTCTTCTTGATTTGGTCCATTTGGAGGACTCAGACCGCCTTGCTTCCCTGATGTGTGTCTCCCAAGATATCCTTTGTCTCTGTCTGTCTCCATGTGGGTGTGGCATGTTGGTCACTGTGGCAGTCATGTGCTTATGTTAATTTTGTGATTGAAATGGAGGGGTGGAGTCTAGCCTGTTAATCTGGAGATAGCCATTGAGTAGCCAATGACGCCTCTATGTGGGCATGGCTTTCTCCTGAGACTTCTGGGAAATCTCACGATATTTCCCTCATGAAGATGAGAAGCTATCTTCCATAGTTGTTGGGAGTTAGTTTCAGAGACGATGAATCACAGACAACATGGCAGCGCCTGAGAAGCTGGAGGAGCTGGCAGAGAGACCACACGGCTTTGCCCTGATTGAGTCAGATCTCTGAAGCTGGGGAGGTCACATGGAGACCTCTGCCAGCGATCATTTGTTTCTGCTGTTGATAGACCCTGAGCCCTGGAAGCGAGGAGCCATGTGGAGATCCCTGCCAGCACCAGGATTCTGGACCCACTGACCTGTGACTTCGTGAGTCAGAAGGAGACTTTATAGACTGATTTCGGGCATATGGGTTAATATCGGACTTATGACTTTGAACTGGACTGGATTGGGATGCCTTCATAGTGTCACATTCCTTTTGTATATAAACCCTTTCCTTACATCTAAATGCATGTCTATGAAATTTGTTCCTCTAGCCTACCTGGACTGACACAGTCACTTTCCGCCACCTTTTCTCTGCCACACTGACTTCCATTGAGTGAGGCAGTCTGGCTCTGGTTATGGCCGGCTGTGTAGCTCTTTCTTTTCATATCTCTTTCCACTGCTGTCCTCACAGTTGGGTGTTGCATGGTGGGATCTGCACACCCACTTCAGCTTCTGTGGAGACAAGACCCATACTCTCCTCCTGGGTGAGTTAGTGCCCTGTTCCCTCCATTAATGGAGGGGCAGATGTTGGGAGAATGTCAATGAGGACAAGAAAGTGGGGGTGCTTGGAATAGTGCTTGTAACTATGTATTGAACTAAGTATGATGGAAAGCGATGTGTGAGTGCCCAATAAAATGATAAATTAATTTAAAAAACTAAAACTCCACAGTGTTAGAAGCAGATGAATAATGAACCCAATGTGTTGAATATTGGTTCAAGTCTCTTGCTTGGAGATGCACAAAGAATGATGGCCATCCATACTATTTTAATGTGTATTTGCTTAACTATGACATGTCTTGGTCTGGTAGACTTGATTCTGCTATTATGAATGAATAGTATTGACAGATTTGCCCTATTTTTGTGTGTAAATAGTGTATAGCCATGAAGAGTTTAATCTGTAAAAGTCAACAATTTGTGTATTGTAGTTTATAGCTGGCCTATACTTACATAATTTCATTTTCTTTTCAGTATATTGGATTCTATAATATTGGCTAAACTAATGACACTTTCATCAATGCATCGTGACCTTAAGTTGGACTGCTAATCACAAGGTCAGCAGTTCAAAACCACCAGCAAGATCTCCAAGAGAAGTATAAAGCTTTCTACTCCTGTGAAGATTTTCAGGTTCAGAGACTCACAGGGGCAGTCCACCTGGACCCATTGGGTTGCTATGATTTGTTCATACTTTAAAACGCTAGAACTTTACTCTGATCACAATGGAGTGCCTCGCTCAAACCTGGGTATTCTCCATTTTCTCATATGTGTGTGAAAGTTGGACACCAGATAAGGAAGAATGAAGAAGAAATGGGTTTGAACTGTGATGCTGGAGAAGATTATAGAAAGTGCCATGGTCCACTAAAAGGACAAGCTAATGTGTTTGTGGAGGAATTAAGGTCAGAGTGCCCCTTCTAGGCAAGGAAGGTAAGGCTTCATCTTACGGAACATACTTTGAACGTACTGTTAGGAGAAACCAGGAGAAGGAAATTGTGTTGGTAAAGTGAAAGGGTAGCAGAACAAGAGAAAGGCGTCAATGAGATGGATTGATACAGTGGTTCTCTCAGGAATGGGACCAACAGTAAAGGTAGCACATGGCCATCCAGTGTTTGGTTGTCTTGTACATGGGGTTGCTAAGGGTTAGAGCTGACATGATGACACCTGTCAACATAGCTTCTTCTCAATCTTTTTTTCATGCTGAATGGCAACAGTTGTTTCTAGGTACTATTAGCGTTCCATGGAACTTATAATAATCTTCTCCCAAACCACAATTCAAGCCCAGTTATTCTTCATTCTTCCTTATTCAATGTTCAACTTTCATATATGTGCAATGCAAGGGACAGTATCGTGACTCAGGTAATGTTCACCTTAATTTTTGGAGGAAAACTTCCAACTTTTCAACAGTGGAAAAAGATCTTTAGACCTTTTTTTGTCACCACTCCACCATTTCAGAAGCTAGCATATAAGCAAGAGCCAGTGGTACTGAAGGAGAAATTCAACCTGTGCTAGAAACTTTAACAAAAGAAAGGCTTTAGAAATTGGTGAAATGGAAATTTATATATTTAAACTAGCTGATGAAATATGGAAATACTCACTTGACTGTGTCAGTATATTTAGAGAACACCTACTTGGTCAACCCACCATACCCATTCCAAGGAAACATAGCCAAGAAGAATGCTCAAATTATAGAACATCATTGCTATCACATGAAAGCAAAATTTTGCTGAAAATTAATGAACAAGGATTGTAGCAGTATATTGACAGGGAATGGCCATTGATAGGAGACTCAAAAGCATACATGGAACAAAGATTGTTAGTGTTGATGGATCTTGACTCAAAGCAGAGAAAACCAAAAACATGTGTCTTTGTGTTTTATTTACTATGTCAAAACTTTCAGCTCTGTGGACCATGAAAAACTATGGATGACTCGAGATGGATGGGAATTCCAAAACCAGTCATTGTGCTTCTGCATAACTTGTCCATAATTAAGAAGCAGTTATGCAAACAGAACAAACCAATGCTGCAGGTTTAATATCAGGAAAATAGTACAACATATTTGCATGATCTCACAATATTCATTCAATCTTTGTTTGGAACAAATTTTCAGAAAAGCTGTATTATGTGAAGAAGAATATAAAGAACTGAAATAAATCTTATTAAAATTGAGATATGCAGATGACACCATTTTTCTCGCAGAAAATGATGAGAACTTGAAGCACTTGCTAATGAAGATCAAGGATTGCAGTCTTCAGTATAGATAGCAACTCCATGTAGAGAAGGTCAAAATCTTCACAACTGGACCGATAAGTGTTATCATGAAAGTTTAGAAAATTATAATGATAGCAAATATCTTGTCTTGGTTGTATCCACAATTGATGCTCATAGCAGCAATCAAGAGATCAAAAAATAAGTTGCACTGTGTAAATATGCTACAAAAAGCACTTTAGAGTATTGAAAACCAAGGATGCTGTTTTTCTGACTAAGGTGTAACTGACCCATGGTATTTTTGATTGTCTCACACACATGTGAAAGTTGGACTTTGAAAAAAGACCATAGAAGAATCAACTCGTTTAAATTATGAGACTGCAGAAGAAGATGGAAAGAACCATAGAATGGTAGAAGGAGATGCAAGAACGATGTGAGTTTGTCTTACATATTTTGGGCATGTCATCAAGAGACACCTGGCCCTGGACAAGGACCTGATGCTCAGTAAAGTAGAAGAGTAGGAAAAAGAAAAAGCCCTCCCACCCTCCAAGAAAATCCTCTGATATGGTGGCTGGAACCATGGCTCAAACATAGGGATGATTGCAAGACTGGCACAAACTTGGCACAAACTTGTTTCATTCTGTTGTGCTTAAGGTATCTATGGGTCAGGTTGAACACAGTGGCACCTAACAACAAACAAAAAGAACCATCTGTTCAGCTCAATGAAATGTATCCTTTGATCTAGAGAATGTTGGTTGCAGCAACATTGATTGTGGATATCAACAAGATTAAATCTTTGACAACTTTAAATTTCCCTCTACTCATCATTAGATTAACCCTTTGGTTAATTTGTGAAATTTGGGGCTTCTGTACATTGAATTATGTTCCAAACTGAAGACCACAATCTTTGTTCTTCAGCAATAACCTCAGTTCTTTCTCACTTTCAGCCAGCAAGATGATGTCATCTTCATTTCAGACGTTCTTAATAATCCTTCCTCCAGTCCTGCTCACTCTTCTTTATATGATCCAGCTCTCTGTTTGCTCACATGTAGATTTAATAAACATGGTGAGAGGATAAAACTCTGACACATAATTTCCTGTTACTAAGATATGCAGTATTACCTGGTTCTGTGAGAAAATCTTCCTCTGAATGCATGACCATGTTCTTCATGAGCACAATGAAATGCGCTGGATTTCCATTCTTCTCAAGACTACCATACTTTGTTATCATTCACAAATTCAAATATGCCTTTGCATAGTCAATAAAACGCAAGTACACATCTTTCTGGCATCTGTTCTCAACCAAGATTCATCTGACTTGAGCGCTGATACCTTGCTCTAGATTCTCTTTTGAAACTGCCACAAATCTATAGCAGCTCCCTTGCGAGGTACTGCGATCACTGTTGGGTGGTCTGCAGCAAAATTTGCTTGCATGTCAGAGTAATAATATTGCTCTAATATTTGGGCATTCTGTTGGATCATAATTCTTTGGAATGTTGACCAGTCTGTTGACCAACTAGCTGTCTTCCATACCTCCTTTCATAGATAAGTACTTCCTGTGCTGCACTAACTTGTTGAGACATTTCAATTACTATTTCATCATTTCATGAAGCCTAGTTTTAGGCTAATGCTTTCAGTGCAGTTTTCAATTCTTCCTTCAAGATCATTAACTCTTGTAATATCCTAACTCCCCAAAGGGTAGTCAACTAATTATTTTTGTGCTGTGATTGTATGCATTCTTTATCTTCTTTTGGTGCTTCCTGCATCATTCAATATTTTGCCCATAGAATATCTCCATATTGTAACTGGAAGCCTGAATTTTACCTTCATATCAGCTCCTCATATTTATGCTCCACCCCCCCTCCTCCATCATGGACCCTTGATAATTTATAAATTATCATTATTTTATCATATCATACACTGCCCGATGTGCCCCTTCACTCACTTCATTGTTGTCCATACCCCAGGGAGGAGGTAATATGTAGATCTATATAATTGGTTCCCCCTTTTTACACCACTTTCCCTGCACCCTCCCAGTATCACAACTCTCACCACTCATCCTGAAGGGATTATCTGTTCTGAATTCCCCATGTTCCTGGTTCATATCTGCACCATTGTACACCCCCTGGTTTAGCCATATTTGTAAGGGAGAATTGGGATCATGATAGTGGGGGGAAGGAAGCACTTAAAAACTACAGGAAAGTTGCATATCTCATTGCTGCTACACAGTACCTTGACTGGCTCATATTCTCCCCACAACCCTTCTGAAAGAGGATGTCGTTTCACATACCGATGCGTTTTGGGTCCCTAATCTGTATCTCCCCATCATTTATAATGATATAATTTTTAGATCTTTGATGCCTGATACCTGGTCCCTTCAACACCGTGTGGTCACAAAGGCTGGTATGCTTCTTCCATGTGGATTTTGTTGTTTCTGAGATAGATGGTCGTTTGTTTACTTTCAAGTCTTTAAGATCCAGGACTCTATAGCTTTTGATAGTGAGGTACCATCAGCTTTCTTTACCATATCTGCTTATGCACACATTTGTTGTCAGTGATCATATCAGGAAGGTGGGCATGCAATGTTATGATTTCTAGTTCTTTGATGTTTGATAACTGATCCCTTTGACTCCTTGTGGTCACACAGACTGTTGTGTTTCATCCATGTAGATTTTGTTGCTTCTGAGCCAATTGCTTAATTTCAAGGTTTTAAGACCCCAGACATCATATCTCTTGATTCTCAGGCACTATCATCTTTCTTCGCCACTTTTGCTTTTGCACACATTTGTCTTCAGTGAATATGTCCGGAAAGTGAGCATAATGGAATACCAATTTGATAGAACAATGTATTCTTGCATTGAGGAAGTACTTGATTGGAGGTACAATGTCTTTCTGTTGTCTTAATACTAACCCTAATATGCATTAGATATATATCCCACCCATTATATATAAATATGTTTACTAATGTACATGCCTGTATGTAGACCTCTATAAATGCACTTTAGTCCCCAGTTCTTTCTTCTATTTCCTTTTACTTTCCTCTTGTTCCACTATCATGCTCAGCCTTCATTTGGATTTCAGGAATTTCTCTCTGTTACATTACTCTTGATCTATCCTATAAGGCCTTTCACACCCACCTTGTCATTGATTTGTATCACTTGTTGTTCCCTTATCCCTGGGTTGGTCAACATCATCTCCTTTCCCCCATCTCTCCTTCTCACATGCCCCCCCTTGAACCATCAGTCCCATTGTTTTCTCCTCCAGACTGTTCATTCAGACAATCTCATCTAGAGAGACTTGCAAAGATAATATGTACAAAAAAACCCCATAGCATCATAAGATGAAGCGACCAAAGAAAACAAAATGATGGCAACAACAAAAAACCCAAATATCCAGAAAATATATAACTAAAAAATAAAAACAATAATAACAAAATAAAAACCTGCAAATAGTTCAAGGTCTGTTTGCTGACTTCTAGAAGTTTACCCCAGTTGAGTCTGATGAGGTGCTATACCCTGGCCTCAAAGTATATTCTTGGCACTCCCTTGGGATCTTCCTTGCCTTTTAAATTACCTTTTGCTTTCTTCATGAATTATGTTCTTATTATCCTATCACAGCTCATCAGGTCTTGTGTCATATGTGTTCAATACAGCAAAGTTGTTTGTGATATAATCTAGAAATTCAGGTGGGATAGATTTAAAGGCCCTTTATGACTTTCATGGATTTATTTTTAAGTTTTTTCAGCTTTAGCCTGAACTTACATATGAGTAATAGATCTGTTCTACTGTCAGCAGATGCTTATTTTGAACTTCTTCATCATTTCTTCCCACATACATACTCAATTTGATTTGTGTATATTCCATCTGAAGAAGTCTATGTTTGTAGTCATCATTATTGTTGCTAAAAATATATGTTTGCATGAACAACTCTTTGGTCTTGCAAAATTGTATCATGTGATCTCCAGCCTTTGTTTTTTCTATTGCCCACACTGTATTTTCTAACTAGAGTTTCTTCCTCTTTGTTTCCAAGTTTTGGATTTCAATCCCCAATAATTATAAATCTATCTTGATTGCATATTTGATCAACTTCAGGCTGTAGAAATTTGTGGAGTCTTCAATTTATTCAATATTAGCTTCCAGGTCTGCTCATACATTTGAATAAATAATATTTGTATTGATTGAATCATCTTGACAGCAGATACTAATAATGATATCTCAGAAACCATGTTACTTCAAGGTAGATATTGAAATGTCAATTTTGACAACGAATGAGCTAGATTGTGTCATTTTCAGCATACTAATTAAACCATTTTCTGATTCAAAATGGAAAATAAATGTTTATTCCACTTCCTAGTGCTTAGATGCAGATGTTTACAGGTTCCATTTCATTTACTGCTGCCTCCATTTTTCCCAGATTCATTCCTTTTACATTCCAAATTCTGAATATCCTACTTTTGCAGTAGTTTCTTTTCATTTTGAGTTTTTCCATACCAGCAAATGAAGACCACAAAGACTTCGCTCCCAGAGACATTGCTTAATTTGTATCACCATGATCAATTGGAGTAAGCAGTTGCTTTGACATTTCCAGGGTTTTGTGATCATATTCATGAAGACTTTACTCTCCCATCAATACGATGGCTCTACTTTGAGAAAGTATCTCATTCTGGGTCATATTTTGAGAGCCTTCTTCGGGGATGGGCTTATCTTCTGGCACTATCTTCTATTCATGAGTTCTTCAATATATGATAATATGTCAATGTTGTACATGAGGCTATCCATGGTTAATTCTGAAGATGTGGACAGCCTAGTCTTTCTTTGAAGTCTAGTCTTCATATGGATGCTCACTATTCCCCTTGTATGACCCAGCTTGTGTTTGAAATACCAGTGGCATAGCTTCCAGCAACACAACAACACACAAGACCACACTGGGAAAAATATTGAATAGTGCAGGCTCCTGCATGGAAAGAAGATGGTAAGAATACACTGGGTTACTATGTCAAAAACAACTGACAGACAGTCCACCATTTTAGGAGGTAGAATAGGAGCAAAGCAGCAATGGTGCTGAAAGGGGATCAAGCAGTAATGGAAGCAGTAGTCAGAGACAAATGTCCAGGAATGAATGGAATACCAACTGAAGTCTCTTAGCCAAATGCTGAAGCACTTATTCATGTGTGCTAGGATATTTGGAAGACAGCTAATAGGCCAATTGATATGAAAACGTCCATACTTGTGCCTGTTGCAAACAAAAGTGATCCAACAGAATGCTCAAATTATGCTACAATAATATTGATACACATGCGAGTAACATTTGCTGAGGATCATCCAATAATGCATGCAACAGTAGATTGACAGGTAGCTGCCACATGTTCGGACCAGATTCAGTAGAATATGTGGAATAGCAGACATAGTTGGTGATGTCAATTTAGTGACTTAAACTAGAGAATACCAGAAATGTGTGCTTGTGTTTTGTTCACTATGTCAAAGTTATGTAATCCATTATTAAAAACTATGGATAAGCTTGAGAAGAATGGGAATTCCAAAACACTTCATTGTGCTCCTGCAAAACTTGTACTTCAATCAATAAGCACTTGCTCAACCAACAAAAGGGAAAAATATATGGTATAAAATCAAGAAAATGTGAGTCAGTGTTGTATCAATTTTGCTCAATTGGCACCTCATCAAATAATAAGAGAAGCTGTATTATATTATCAAATATCTCATCAAATAATAAGAGAAGCTATATTATATGAAAAAACTATGATAACAGAATTAGAAAGTGGCTTATTAACAATCCGTGGTAAGTAGATGGCACATCACTTGGACATGAAGATTAATCATTACAACTTTCAATATAAACTAGAACTTTATGTAAATAAGACCAAAATATGCATAATAGCATCAATAAGTAGCATCAAAGTATATGGAGAAAGAGTTGAAATTATGAGAATTTCACCTTCCTTGGATCTAAAATCAATGCTCATGGAAGTGACAGTCAAAACATTAGGTAAATCTACTGCACAAGATCTCTTTGGAGAATTGAAAAGCAAGGGTGTTATGTTGAGGACTAAAGTATGCCTGACTCGAGCTGTGGTATTTTATATTTTCTTGTATGTACATGAAAATTGGATATCAAGTAAGGAAAACCAGAAGAATTGCTGCATCTGAATTGTGGTTCTGGAGAAAAATATTGAACGTACCATTTACGAACTTCTAAAGTGACAAATTATTCCTTTTTTCAGAAAGAGTATGCCTAGAATGCTCCTTAGTGGTAAGGATGGTGGAACTTGGTCTTACATATTTGGGACATGCTGTTGAGAGAGACCAATTCCTGGAGATAGACATCATGTTTATAAAACAGAGGGGCAGAGGAGAAGAGAAAATCCCTCAGAAAGATGAATGAAACAGTGAATGCAGCAGTAGCAAAGACATAGGAACAGATATAAAGATGGTTCAGGACAGGGCAGGGCAGTGTTTAATTTTATTGTGCTTAGGGCTGTTATGCTTCAGAACCAACTTAGTAGTACCTACTCACATCAATACTGAATTCAGGTATCCCAAACACACATATATATATATATATGTGTGTGTGTGTGTGTATCAATGCTTTTGGTTATAAAAAAGCTGAAATTTATTTTGGAAATGATGGCAGGTTCAAGTTATGTGACATGGATGTGAGCAGAAATAGTTTGGGTGAGATGAATGACATACAGATCTCATGGGTGAGGGAATCAAAATCCTTCATCTACAGCCTAAAGGTTGATCTTTAAAGAATTTTACTGTCCTGAAATCACAACAACAATAAATACATTGGCATAATGAGGCACTTTGGATATTAAGCCTCCTGGGATAGGACTGCAAATAACCTCTCTGTGACATCTGACTTAAGATTCCGTCCCCTGTAAGAAAAGATAGAACAAATCACTCTCTTCCAAGAGATGATCCATTCGGCCTTGGACACTAGAGTTTAACTTAGATCCTGGGAACTTCCTGAGCAAAATTTTACATCTTCTCCATCCGGAACAGATGTCAGTCATCTTCCTTTAGGGATGCCATTCAGGTAAGCAAAAGTCCTCTAGTTAATATGTGGAAGGAAAGGTAGACGTTTTACTTAGAATTCATCCAGGACAATGTTTCATGTGGAAACAGTACATAGAGAAATTCTCAAAATCATGCCTCTTATTGGAATTTAGTGATTCATTTTCTGTCACTTTTTCTTTTCTCTCTGCACCAATAACAAAGAGTTATCAACCTATTAGTCACTGGATCTGCTTCTATGATAGCAAGGAATTTTTTCGTGTTGAAGCAATAACCTAAGTATTGTCAAACATGCCGATTCATATAAGATTGTGTGATGTATGCTAGTATTATGATGATGGTGATAAAACAATGTTTATCAACTTTATAGTATCTTCTTAATATATGGGTTTGCTTTTCACTATTTCCGAACCTCTGGGAAAGTGAAGGAACTCAATAACCTGCTTCCACAGTCTGCATATTTCTACTGGTAAGGTTAACAAAGAATTCAAAAAATCCTTAGAAGACAGGTAGCATCATTTTAGTGGCTTATGTATTACTTTGTAGAATGAATAAATGATGATGTTAGGCTTCATCCCTTTTGGGTTTTTTTTTAAATAACCAATTACATTCATACAGAAGGACCCTTTATAATTTCTCTTTAAGAATGTTCATTATTCCCTTCAGGGTAGCTACTGCCTCTGGTGATACTGCTGCTATTTCTTGTCAAAATTCAAAGCCCCCCACCAAATAAAATAAAGTTATTTGATTGTCTTGTCACCACATTTTTCTATCAGATTCATCAACAAGATAGAAATCAGCAATCAGACAGGTGTTTCAAAATTACTTCTCCTCGGGCTGACAGAAGATCCAGAACTTCAACCCTTCATATTTATCTTGTTCCTGATCATGTACCTGATTACTGTCCTTGGAAACCTGCTCATTATCTTGACTGTCAGCTCTGACTCCAAACTACACACCCCCATGTACTTCTTTCTCTGCAATCTCTCTTTTACCGACATCTGCTTAAGCACCACTACCGTCCCAAAGATGCTGGCGAACATCCAGACGCGGAATCAGAGCATCTCGTATATTGGCTGCCTCCACCAGATTTTCTTTGTCCTCCTTTTTGGTGCTTTTGAAAACTTTCTCCTTGTAGCAATGGCCTATGACCGTTATGTGGCCATTTGTCACCCACTGAGGTACACTGCTATCATGAATTTCTGCTTCTGTGGTCTACTGATTCTTCTGTGCTTCTGCATCAGTTTAATGGCTGCCCTGCTCCACAGCCTGATGGTTTTGCACCTGTCCTTCTGTACAGACCTGAAGATCCCTCAGTTCTTCTGCGAACTTCCTCAGGTCCTCAAGCTTGCCTGTTCCAGCACTCTCATTAACAACATCCTTATATATTTTACCAATTGTACATTGGGTGGTGTTTCACTCTCTGGAATCATATTTTCTTACACTCAGATTGTGTCTGCTGTTTTAAGAATTCCATCATCTGGTGGGAAATACAAAGCCTTTTCCACCTGTGGGTCTCACCTCTCAGTTGTTTCCTTATTTTATGGGACAGTATTTGGGGTTTATTTCAGTTCTGCAATTACGCTCTCTCCCAAGATGACAGCCTTAGCCTCAGTGATGTACATGGTGCTCCCTCAAATGACAAACCCCTTTATCTACAGCCTGAGGAACAGAGACATGAAGGTCAGTTTCAGGAAACTCATCGGTATGGTCTCTTCTTTTTAGCGAGAGTGTATTCTGGCTTAATACACTAATTATACAAATCTGTCACTGGTAAACTTTTTCTGTTGCTTAGAATCACAATCAAGAGCACTCAGTTTTTTCATCTACCAAGTGGTATAGACAGATTTTCTTCTTGATTTTAGATGGTTGTGAACTATTTGATTGTGAAATATTGTGAAGAATACTTTTTGAAAAGTTTTAGAAAAAAAATCAGACACTAATGTGCTCATAAAATAAAGAGAGATGTCTCTCTCTACTAGGTCTTCAATGTATGAAATGAATAGGAAAAGCATAGTATGTTTGAATTAGTCCAGTATGGCATTTCATATGAGGATTAATATTTTGGAGCCTTCAAATTAATTTGCTGGTCATCTCCAATTTGCTATCACAGATGCAGATGTAACACCACATGTGATGACCACTGAAATAAATCTTCCTGTTCTTCTTGATCTTTCTGCCATGTATTAATATTGGGGCCAAAATGCTGTTTCACTTCTAAAGGCTAAGTCCTGTTTCTGGGAACTTTCAACTATCATCAATATATTGAATGCTATAAAGAGAAAATGTTATTCCATTTATGCAAATAGAATTAACACTGACCATTAAGACTGATTTACTCTCAAAGGATGCATTTCAAACACATGTATTTTCTTTTCTTTTCTTTTTTGGCATCACTTCCTCTGGTGGTTGTGTGCACTACCCAGTTCTGCTCCTGAAAGCCGCCTCTGGATTTGAACCTCGAAATCTGTGTGCCACAGTCCCGCACTCAATCACTTACGCCACCAGGGCTGAACCTACACGTATTTTCAAAACATGCAACTGAACACACAAAGAAGAACAGGACAACAGAAAGATTTCAGGACCACCAACCCAGCAATTTGCAGGGGTACAAAAAATGGACTTTCCCCCCAAAGCTGTATATTTAAATTTAAAAAACCCTCATTACCTTGAAAGTACTCTCCACTTAATACATTTGTCAAATCTGCAATCCCCTTCTTGAAAACATTTTTCAAACTCATCTATTTGGATAGATGACAGGACCTCCCTCATTCTTTTCTCCCCCTCTTCTTCATCATAAGATTGCTTCCCTTCCATGTAACGCTCCATTTGTGGAAACAAAAGGAGGTAGTATGCAGCGTGAAGTCCGTTGATTAAGGTATGTAGGGATGGGGAGACATGTTTTTTGTTTCTTTGTTTTTTGCCCAAAACTGATGCACCAAGAGGGCTGCATGAGCAGATGCATTGTCCTGGTGGCAAAACCAGTTCCATGTCTGCCAATTCAGGCCTTTGTTTTATAGCCCACATCTTTTCAGAAATTCTAAATAGAAAGATTTATTAATAGTCTGAATCGATGGAATGGCCTGTAAATGCACTGTCCGCCTCACATGAAAAAAACAAACAGATGAACATCGAGTTTTTGGAGCAGTCCCCCTTATAGCTAGAGATACCAAGTTCTTTATGACCCTGGAAGAGACACCAAATGTATTTTCTTTCTAGAATATTGTTCTTCTGCTGAAACCTTGGTTTCTGATTTGCAGTCCTCAAAACACTGAAATGAAATTCTCCTTTTTAAACAACTATGTATGTCATAATTTACTGCAATAAAAATGCACTCTACCACCAACTAGAAAAATTGCACTTGTCATTTTTCTTCTAATTACTGATGCAGGAAGAAATTATTCCTTCAACAGCCCTAAACTGATCTTTTGGAATATAAATCCATTGGGAAGCCAATCCTGAGTAGTGCTACCAGTAGTAAAAGTTTTGCCATTAATACATTCTAAATAAAACAACTGAGATCACTATAATCCATTTTAGGTAAATATTCATAAGCCATTTAATTTTTTTGGTCTCACTTTTTTTGGACTAACTTCAAATATGTTCTCTTGTGTTTCTACAAGAGCTATCAAACATTTTTCTTACTATTAGTTATATGATAAAAAAAATTTAGAGATGGTTTGATTTCATGCCTTTCTGATACCTTCTTTGATTTGATTCCTTCTAATTGAGATTATCATGGTTTCCTCAGTCCCCTTGTCTTGTTCTGCTTCTTACTTTTCTCTGGAAAGGTCCTTAAATAGACATCTGAGATAGAAAACATTATTGACTCTCTTGTGTCTTAGAGTACCAGCTATATAATTTTATGCCACTCATCAAAAACTTTTGAATGTGAAGTTATGATAGAAACTGCTTGTATGCTTGATCAATGAAGACTTCACTTTGAGAACATGTTAAGTGTCAAACAAAACAGAAAAAAAGTTCAATCTGAGATTTGGCAGATGACTGTCCCAGCTAGATAGATATCATAACATAAGACGGCATCCTATCTGTGGATGTGGAGGTGACAAAAATGAGGGTCTCACTGGGAATTAAGAGATTCCCAAAGGAATCCATTTGCTTTTCAAAGGGGACAGATGGCTCACAGGTGGAGCACCCCTCCTGGAGGACTCCCACCAAGGCATCCTCTAATGCTGAACTTCCTCCCGCGGTATACACAGAACTCCTGCAAACAATTACCAAAATCCATTTTGCTTATGGTTGGTTTCTTCTGTACCACACCCAAGAAATACACCCTTAGAATTACCTAGCAGACTCATAAGGAAACTAATTTTTGATAATTTTTTTTGAGATCCTCACTCACCCTCAAGCTTGAGAGACATGTCTTTTGTATTAGACTTCCTTGAGAAAATAAATTTGGAATATGGTTATATGAAAAGCCTTCCCTCAATTTTTTGCATGAACTCTTGTGGAAATCTGTATGAAAAATGCTTCCATACTTTTTAAAGAATTGCAATATATGACAAAAATTTCACCAGTTTAAGAAATAAAGTAATTTCCTCAATGCAACTTCAGTCTTCCAATCACCTCATACTACTCAGCTGCAGCCATAAATACTATACAGAAATATTTATACGTCATTTCTTTGATGTTCTTCAACTAACTGACTGATAAATTAATAGGATTTAAAATTAATTGTTCCATAACTAATAGCATTTTCAAATGATGATAATTTAACTATTCTTATCAATCCAGGATATCTCTCAATAAATTTGTAAAAAAAAAATTGGCTTTTGACTCTTTCAGAAGCTTAATTTTTTTCATTTTTAACAGTTGTAAAACAGATAGAACATGAATTGTTATTGTAACCACTTGATTGTATGCAATTCAAAACATTGAACATAGCCATTATCTGATGCCCAAACTTTTTCCTCACCCCACGGGAAACTCCGTAACTATTTCAGTCACTTCCATATCTTCCTCTCTAGACCAGGCAGCCACTTGCCCACTCTCTCTTGTTTTTTAGATTTAGGCTTTATATTTTACTATTGGGTCCATTTTTATGTCACATATATGACATTTTACAAGATTTAAATTTTATTTATTTGGTTATTTAGTTTTCTTAATGAAGGGGGACTGATATCAAATGCTTCAAACTGATGGATAATGTTTTGAATTGTTCAGGGCAGATCTTGAACATGTTCACTTGGTATGGATGTATGGATCCTTATAATTTATGTAAGAGATCCCAATAAATAGATTAAGTATTTTAAAAATAATTTCTCACCCAACATATTTCTTTTTATTGCTTTACACTTGGATGATCTATAACATTTTATGGGTCCTATATGCCCTAATTGATCAGCTATCAAGGTGTTCAAGTTATCATTAACATCACTGGCTATTATAGATTGATTTATTTCTCATTTTGTTCTATCAGTGTTTGCTCATTATAAAATTTAGTTTTATAATATAAATAAGACTCCCTGGGGAGTAAAAACCATTAAAACATTTGGTTGCTACCAGAGAAGTAGGAAATTGGACTGCACACAGGAACCTTGGTAAAAAATCGGAAGATGTGCTTTAAAAACAAGAACAACTAGTTATTGTAATCTCTCATCCTATGTCACTCTTGAGATCACCATGAGCCACACCAATTTTGGTTTATCTGGTTCAGAATGTATTTTCTCTCTTTTTTCCAATCACATGCTCTATGTTTAGCCGGTTCTCAGTCACCCATATTAAAAACAGTCCTTTTGACCCAAATTCAGTTTAAAGACTGTTACTTCCTAATTGGAAATATGGAGACTATACCAGAATTTTAAAAAATGTGTCATTGGACATTTTCTCCACTTCTTAATTAGAGTCCAAGTCTGAAGCTATCTTGTATTGAATTGCCATTATCATGGTCCACTGTACTGCAATTTTCCAGTGTCCAAAACACCTGCACTTGAGTAAATGCTCCATACCTATCAATGCAGACCACCAGTTGTCTGTCAGTTTGTCAGACTTTGGTGACGTACAAGGTTCCGTGACTCTGAAAACTTTGCACTGGTATTTCAATTACCTTCAGGATCATCCAAATTGAGCAAGTTTCAGGAGAATTTACAGGCATTGAAGAAGGGATAGACAGTGCACTTCTGGGAAATTAGCTGCTGAAAAGTTCATAAATAGCAAGGGAAAATTTTCAGATACGGAAAAAAATCATAAATAGCAGCAAAGTATTATCTGATAGGTGGCCAGAAAATGTATCCTTCTGTTCTGAAAGCACACAGAACATGACTGTGGAAAAGATGGTTTCTCAAGTAGAGTCCATCATAATGACATTTATGGAGCACAATTCAAAACTGCGAAAAAGCAGGTACAAATATTTAATAATTGGAACTTTGAACATATTAAGTATGAATCTGAAAAGATATTTGAAGTTGTCAAAAGTGAAATGGGTCACATAAAGAGCATTATCCTAAGCATTAGTAAGCTAAAACAAATGGGTTTGGACCATTTCAAATAAGACAGTCTTATGGTTTCCTATGCCAGAAATTACAAAATCAATAGGAATGGCATGAGACTCATTGTCAAAAAAGATAACCAAGAATTATTTTTCTTTTTTGGAGGGTGGGGGGCATCGCTGCCCTCGAGTTGTCATGGAAGCTCCCCAGCCCCACTCCTGAAGAGCCATTGCTGGATTTGAACCACCAAGCCCATGGGCCACAGTCCCGCACTCAACCACTATGCCCCCGGGCCTCAGCCCAAGGATTATTTTCAAATAAAATGTTGTCTGTAAAAGGGTAATAGCTTTATGCAAACAATGAAATACAGTTTACACAATAATTATTCAAATTTAAACCAACCATTAGCACTACCAATGAAGAAATTCAAGAATTCTACTCTGTCTTTATCTGAAGTTGACCCAACATGCAATTAAGAAGCTTTCATAATTATTGGTGATTGGAATGCAAAAGATGGAAAGAAAGAAGCTTGAAGTGGCAGGAGAATACCTTGCAAGACCAACGATTACTTAATTGTAAATAGTTTTGTTTTTACGAATACAAATGGTGACTATACATTTGTTTGTCTCTATAGGGAATACACAGAAATCAGATTGACTGCATGCGTGGGAAGAGATGGTAGAGAAGTTCAGTACCAGCAGTTAAAGCCGGCTCCTCACAGATGACAATGAACCATACACCATCCTTTCTAGGGATGTAATTTGAAGGTCACTTTACAGAAAAAATACCTCGCATCAGCTGAGATGAAATAGTTAAGAGGAGGCAAGGGGGGGGGTGTCTATGAAGTCGCTGCCATGCAGCACTCTGAAGAGCTCCAGCTCAGACAGGTAAACAACTCCTGTGGAGGAACGAGCGATGCTGATAGGAAAGTCAAGTCAAGAGAGAGGAAAGGGAGCAAACCCAAACCCATCTGGGGGAATGAAAAAGCATGACTGTTGGGAGGGAGGAAAATCTCGCTGATATCCAGGAGGGGAGAAGAACGACTAAGAATGCTTGTAGAGACATAAGGCAGGAGAAGGCGGTGGTAGGGTGGCTGGGGGACAACCAGGGTGGTATGCACAGAATAGGCCTTATTGACCCAGGCTTCTGGGTGAATCCTGGGGGGCCACACAGGGCCCTGGGTGCCCTGGAGTGCTGGGGCATTGCATCCTGGATCATCAAGGCACATGGCACACTTCAGAGGCTGCGTCAGTAAGATTTCAGATGGAAAATCCACGGAGTGAACTGGACTCTACCTCAGACATACTGGTAGCGTGAGGATTAAAAGGAAAAATGCATGGTGTCTGAGGAAGTGAAAGACAGCTGTACCAAGAGTGTTCAGTTGTTGGCAGGTAGACCAGCATGATCTTGCTACATCAATGCCCTGTATGCTGTACTAAGATATATACTATTCTTGCAAACCCATGACTGACATTCTCAGAGAGTATTATTGCAAATTTCCCCTGAAATGTAACCTCCATTATTTGTGTAAATAGTGATCAATCACAAAAAGATTGAATGTGGTCAAAAAAATTCAAGTACTGGGATATGGCATTCATCTACATTGGCCCAATATCCCTCTTAAAACAAGACTCTAAAAAATTAGTGCCAGCTGAGCCCTGGTGGCATAGTGGTTGTGCGCGGGACTGCGGCCCACTGGGATGGAGGTTCAATTCCCGCTCACAGGAGCTGGGCTTCCTACTCCCACCACCAGGGCAATGATGCCTAAAAAAAAAGGAAAAAATTAGTGCCAGAGGCTAACCAAACATAATATTAGCAGAATATCATTATGCCCCAGGGGGTTGATCATTAACACTTTATCATTAAGTAGCAAGGACATTTTGAAGGGAGCCAAAGTCAGAGTAAAGAAAAGTAAAAATGAACATACAAATCAGAAAAATAGATTCAGGAGTGAGTTGGGGACTTGTACTAAATCCTCGTTCCAGATAAAGAGCAAATTTTTGTTACATCATGGCCCTGCAAGATAGTCACACTCAAGAAGGGAACACAGAAGATATGAGTGCTGTAGCAGCGTGAGATGAAGAAATGAGACATTACAGACTTTCAGGTCAAATAGCATCTGTAACCTTAAAGCTTGTTTCCAAACAAGCGTACATTTACATGTGACATCAACTAAGTCCACATGAAAGAAGATGACCAATGTTAGTGACGCAAGGATTGTAAATCATATAGCCTGAAGCGTAAGGAGGAATAGTATAAGAGCCAAATACTGAGAATCTGGTTTGCAGAAGTCTGTAGATGACAGTGGGAACCCAGATATATGTGTGGGAGCTACATAGGAAATAAGCCTCCAGGAATTTCCTATATCCATAAGAGAGGGATGGGAGAAGAGTGTTTACTTGTGTTAACCTGGGTGGACTAGAGAAACAAATTCATAAGCACACATGTATATAGGGGAGAGGTTTATATACAAGAGAAGTAGAACATTGAGAGAGCATCCCAACCCCGTCCAGTCCAAGTTCGGAAGTCTGATATTATGCCATATATCCCATACCAGTTTATAAAGTCGCCTTTTGACTCATGAAGCATGTGCAGTAGAAGCATCCCAATGCTGCCAGGGTCTTCCCATGTCTCCTCATTTCCAAGGCTCAGGGTCCATCAGCACTATCCATTGGTGGTAGAAGTACCTCAGTGCTGGCAAGAGTCTCTCTGTGGCTTCTCCAACCCCAAAGGTCTGGTTCCATCAGGAGAAGCACATGTGGCCTCTCCTTCAGCTCCTCCAGGTCCCAGGATTCAGGATCTATCAGCATGCCACCATCTTGTGTTGCTGGTAGACTGACTCCAAGAGACTGAATATATTAGTCTCTCACATCCACTCAGATATACTGTGAGATTTCCCAGAATGCTCAGAGAAAGCCATACCCACACAGAGGTCTCATTGACTATTTCCAGAATGATAGGCTAGACTCCACCACTCCACTCTTAGTCAAATTGCCACCAGAGTACATGCCTGCCACATTACTAAATAGAGGGCATTGGAGAGATGCTAATAGAAGGTCAAAAGGATAAACCTGGCATGAATGGTGAAAAGCGTGGCAGTCTATTCACACACACCCTTTTACCCCCAACCCCATGAACTTAGGTCTAATTTTGTTTACAAAATTTTCTGTAATTTTCCTTTTGTTCATACTGGGATTTATCTCAGATGCATTATGTAATTTGGGTCAGCCTCTTGAATTTTTGCTCTATTTTTATCTGTTTTTCAGTTTATGAGGTGCTGAATTGATGAAACTATAGAGACTGCAAGTAGAACAAGGGTCTCTGCGTGGTCATAAAAGGAAGTTGATTGTGGTGGCAATTGTACAATACTGCTTAATGCTATTGAACTACAGACTGCTGTATCTGTATTAACTCCCAATGAAATGGTTTTGAAAACAAACAAACAAGATCTAAAAAAAAAAAAAGAACAGGAGTCAACTGTGAAACAAACCATCTATAGCCCATATGTAAGTTCAAGTTGAAGCTGAATCACAATTTCAACAAGACCATACAAGTCAATCATGAAAGAAAATGCATCTCAGGGCTCCTCTCCCCTGGGATCATCTTCTCAAGATGGGATGAAAATGAGAAAGCCACATCTGGTTGTTTCCATACAACATTGTGCTCAGGCCACACTGATACGAAAGATAATCCTACAAGAGGGATAAACAAATCTTACTGGTGAAGATGGGGAAGGAGGGAGGCATGTGTATATCACAAAAGGTCACTAAATCAGGCTTCAACTAAGCCCACATGGAAGAAGCACACCAGCCTGTTTGGTCTGAGGATTGAAAATTATTAATCTAATTACTATCTCTATAGATTTTTTTATCCTGAATTTCATATACAGAAATTGTACACTATCAAAACAAAAAACCTAAAAACAGTGACAACAAGTTATATAGATAGATTGGCAAAACATTGAACCAAAAGCATAAGCAAGTTTTTTAAATGAATATGGACCAGAAGCACCTTTCTCCTTGAGTTAGGCTGGGGTCTGTAGAGGAGCAAAAGCAGCGATATTTGTTTGTGTTTGCTTATATAAAGAGATTTATATTCAAAAGTTGTTTACACGATTATAGAAATAGGTCATTCCAGTCCAGCTCAAGTCAGGCTTCTCTTGTCTTGTAAATGGTGACGAAGCAGAAACAGTTGGAAACCAAGACTGACAGATGCAGAGTTTTGAAGTCAGTCAAATCCATCCGGCATTGGTGGTCCATTGATGGCTGCAGGGCTCTGGAGATGACACAGCAGGACAGGAGGAACAAGATGAAAACTCCAGTTTCAGCAGAAGGAAAAAGGCCACATAAGATTCCACTCTGTTCTGTCTTTCTCTCTTATGCTAAAACACTTATGAGACCAGTGAGGTATCAGAGGGTGAGATCCAAGTGAAAGGCTAGACTCTGTCCCTAGTCCACCCCACAGAATTTGACTGAAATAATCTGTAGCAATCACATTCGTGTATTAAATTCTGGTTAATATCTTATAAAATTTATTGAGAGGATGGATAAATCAGATATGAAGATGGTCCATAGCAAGGAAGTTTTTCATTTTATTTTGCATAGGGTTGTTATGGATCAGAAACAACTTAATGATACTCACTAACAACAATAATAGATTCGGGTATCCTAATATCACTGCATATATATATATGTATATAAATACTAGGGTTTTAAAATAAAACCTGAAATTTATTTGGAAAATTATTGGTAGGTTTGTCTGTTCAAGTTACGTGACATGGATGTGAGGGGTAATGTGTTGGGAGAGATGAATGACATACAGTTGGTCTCATGGGCCAAAGATTCAAATTCTTTATGTACTGCCTAAAGGTTGATCTTTAAAGATTTTTATTGTCCTGAAATCACAAGAAAAATAATTGCATTGGCATAATGAGGCACTTTGGATATTAAGTCTGCTGGGACAGAAGAAATGCAAATAGTCTGTCTATGCCATCTCACTTAAGATTCCTGCCCCTGTGAGAAAAAGTAGAACACATCACTGTCTTCCAAGAGATGATCCATTCAAGGCTGCGTCCGAGAACTTATCTCAGATCCTGGAAACATCCTGAGCA
>PVJH01024660.1:0-32774 GCA_004026705.1 Nesogale talazaci
ATGAAAGAAAAGGGGTTTGGGAGTAAAGAAAACAGAAAACAGATCTGGATTCAAATCTCATATCAAGTTTTTGTTAATAAGCCTTACATTCTTTAATTCCAAAAGTCCCATCTTTAAAATGGAGAAAACCACAATTCCTTAATGGACTTGTCCACAAAATGCTACATATGCATCAATTGGCATACTGCCTAACACACAATATAAAATAGCCATTTGTCCCTTGATAAATGGTGGCCATGCCAAAGAGTCCAGGGTTGAACCTATGTTGTGATGATTGCCATGAGTTTTCAAAGTAACCCAAATCATATACTTGTGCACCCCCTCTCAGGATAACTCTTCAATTTTTTTTTATCTTCATTTCACAAACTAGCTGTCATGTGTGTCATGTCATTTTATACGATCAATTATTTCTATGGAAGCTGAAAACCACGCATGTTGGCAAAACAGGTCATCTTGATCAGACATCGTCACTCTACGTAACATTTGATTTGATAGGTAGAATCAGAATGATTCTACCATCAGAATGATAGGTAATCAGAATGATAGGTACGTAGGGGATGGATAGATAAGAGAATTGTTGGAAAGTTATACTTAGCCCAGAGAAATAATAAAACCTAGCAAAGCAGTGGTGGGAATGTGAAAGAAAGAAAGAAACCAAAAAGTCAGCTCTATAAAATCGGGGCTTGCCATGAGTGGAAAGGGCCTCCACAACCAGGGTTTGGGTGGAGGTGACTTTGTCATTGGTTTCTTCCTTCCAAGTTCAGAACCTGGATGGCCTCCGTTTGTGATTTTGCATCGTAGGGCCTCCTCCCACACAACAGAAATCAGCTGAGGACTAAGAACCAGAAGGTAAACAGAAGGTGCCCTGCCTGAGTCTACAGAAAGTGAAGGGATTGTGTCTTGGATAATTTAATTCAGAACAATCGAACAAGCATGTTTCTCATTTAGATCAACAGAGGTCCCCGCAACTGAATCACATCAATGGGGTAAGCCTCCACAAGAGTGTGTACAAGTTGAGAGGTTGGACAAAGACATTTCTTTCAGAGTAACCTCATCTGGTGAATTATTTTTTCAGTTCAAACCTCTTCTCTTGCCAAAGGGGTCTAAAAACTTGTGGTTTAGATCAGCTTCTCACAATGCAGTAGTTGTACCTCTTTTTGTGTTGTTTTTAATGCGAACCAGCATTTTTCTATATAGAAAGCCTAAATTTCCGAAACCTTATCAGCACAATACATTTTCATTGAGGTAAAATCAGTACTATGAAAGTGTTTCTCTCCCTACAAATCTTGAGTTTGAGATAGTGGCACAATTCACATGGAAGTGCTTTTTTACTGTTAAATAGAAAAATTGGTTAGAAACCTGAACAGCATGACCTCTGGCCCCCTTGCTTACACCAGGTTAAACAATTTGAGGACTTTCCATAACAAGTTTGGCTCATGTATCACAAAATGTCAAGATTCAGAGGTCCACAGATCACTTTCTTTTACATCATCATCAATCATTTTAGGTGTTAATGCATTCTCTGATGGAATCAGTGATTACTTGGCTCAATATTTCTTTTGATTTATATAAACATTTCATTACTTGCTCTTCGTTTGTGGGTTGAGCAATTTAGTTTGTGTGTTTGTGTGTGGGATGATTCTTGGCGAAGATTGATTAAAGGATCATTCAATACTTTGTATTAAGAATATATGAAACGCCGTGTCGTGTTTGGAGTTCAAACCCCATATTTGTACTTTACCATTTGGGTAACTTGGAGAAAGTAAAAATCTCTTTGGGTCGACATTCTCACAAGCAATTTGGTTTCATGATACGATGCATACACTATTCCGAACAAAATATCTAATATTCATATATTGTATAAACATAATACCTTTCTCTCTCCACTTTTCCTCCCACCCCCGTCTCTCCCTCCATTCTTTAATTCTTCCGCCCTCCCTTATATCTTTTCTATCCTGTAAGTCAGTGTATTTTAGATGTGATTTTTTTCAATATCCCATTCCAACAGGTTGCCAATGATGTGCTATTCCATCATGCTGTTATTTGGGCATTTGGACAGAGACTGCAATGTTCCTGGGCTGGTGTTGGTAGGCAGAAAGTTCTCCAGGAGAACACTAAAGCAGACTTTCTTCCAGGTATGCCATATATGTACCACAAGTAGGTCAAGTACAAGAAAGCTTGGATTCAAGATAGGTGGGAGACACATCAGACCAGGATGCGTCATTAACATATCTGCTCAAAAGAAGGAGTATTTTAGGACGATTGTTTTCTGGTTGATTTTCTCTGGGCAGTGAGCTAAATAAAAAGTATATATTTGTTCATTCTTCAAACTGGGAAGGGCTGTGTTCCATAGAGGATAAAATAGCAGGCTATATTCTGAAAACAATGGTCTCGTGAATTCCCCCCTAGCTTTATAGTGGTTAATCTGGAGAAGTCTAGTTCAATACCACGTACTCTGATACAGCCCCTGCTTCTATCCAAAAGTCAGTCAGGAGAGAGAATCCCAGCGTCTTTCTGAAACACACATGCTAAAGAGCTGCCTCTATCTCTTACTAACTCATTTTGCTAACACACAACAACTTGTCCTCGGTATGCATGTGTATACACATACACATACACATACATATATATCACATGCAAATACATCTCAGCTCAGGGATGTTCACATACTTTTTCCCTTACCGAGTGACTCGACTACCACCCTTTGTACTTCTGTCTGCCTTTCAAACATCAGGTTCAAGTTTTTTATCACATCCTCAGAAAGGCCGTTTCCTGACAAACCTATCAAAATTTTCACCTGCAGTTCTTCACGGAAACATGGAATTTGCACAACTAGTAGAACCTAACTCAATTAATAAAACTTTACATCTTTATATCTTTATCAGAGTCCCTGGATGGGGAAAATGGTTAAAGTGCTTGGGTGTTAATTAAATACTTAGAGGACTATCCACAGGCTCCTCAGAAGAAAAATCCCAAACACTGAAAAACATATAGCATGCAATTCTATTCTGACACACCAGACATGACCACGGTTGAAAATTTATGCCCCCCAAATATGTAGAACAACTATCTATGCTAGGCCTATAAATGTATATAAATTTGTTTATAAATATATATCTATTGGGCTGAGCTTCTGTGGCATAAGTGGTTGAGTGCAGGACTGCGGCCTATGGGCTTGGTAGTTCAAGTCCAGCGGCATTTCTCAGGAGCAGCACTGGGTAGCACCCACGACCACCAGAGGCAATGATGCCTACAAAAAAATTGAAAAGAAAAAAAATCTATTTATCTAGTTACCTATTTTCTCTTATGTATCCATAGATCAAAATATCTTTCCTCCATCCATCTTATTTTCATTTTTCTCTTTCATCCATTCCTTTTTTTCCTGGTTTCCTTCAAAGTTGATTCGTTGTTTCTTTCCTTCATTTATTCACTCCTCTTTTCCTTCTTTCCTCTCTTTCTCTGTCTATCCTTCTAGCTCTGTATATCATCCCAAATTTACTGTAAGTTTCAGAAGGACTGAGTCCCCATTTACGTAGCTCATTATGATATTATCAGTATGAAATGAAATACTTGAGTCAGTAGTTTATCAAGTATAAGATACCACTAACAATAGTTGATGATTTGTGTACTAGAAAAATGAGGAAAGGGCTACTTACAAAATTATTGCATAATACTTTCCATCACATGCAATATATACACACACATATATACACATATATATAAGTGTGTGTACACCCTTTGGCTTATTTAGGATTAAATCCATTTTCCTATGCCATGCCTGTACACCTATAAGAAGAGAAACATTAGAATAATAAATTGGTTAAAGGATCCTTAAAACTATTTACACTTGTGCCTGACTCTTGTGAATTGTACTTCGACTCCAAGTCACTGCTGTCTGAATTTTTTCCATACCACATGGTTTTCTGGACTTTTGAGTCTATTGATGAAGCATCATGTGTTAAAATAGGACGCAGGTCTTGCTTACATGTGTTTCCTCCAAACTATGGATGCTAGTTCTGAGCATCTTTGGTGTTCGCGTGCACGCCATAAACCACTGAGCCTTTCAACTGCTTGGCTGCCATGCACCCAGCATAGAGAGTGTTTCAAAGCAAAGAAAACAAAAACATTAGCAAAGACAAAAAGTGCAACTTACCATCAAAGATGTACTTTAGGAGCTCGTGATTGGTAGCATTTCAGGTTAATAAAATCAAACAATCACTCAATTAACATAATAAGGCAATGAACTAAACTGATGGTGCCTCTAATGTGAAGCCCACTGTTTAGCATGCTCCTGTCACAGAGTAGAGGCAGTTCATTGACTGAATGCTTTCAAGGCGTGTCTAAGGACTCTGTCATCCTTTATGATGGCAGGAACCTGGGGGCAGCCAGCAGCCCCCTGCTTGACTGTCTGGGCCACCACAGCTTCCTGGAGGTAGCCTAAGTAGCAGGGAATGAACTCTGTTGAAATAACAAACTCTGTGCTCTGGGTCCTGGTTGCTGGCGGTCTTCAGCAGGATGCTGGAATCTGGAGAAGTGGAAGAAAACAAGAGCGTTCACAGCTATGCTTTGGAGCAAAAGGCCTTGGCATGCTGGAGAGATACTGACAAGTGAATCTGGAGCTTCCTGTGAAGAATTTTCTGACACGAGCTGCTGTCTTGAAGGGCGCAGTCAATGTGCGTTGCAAAGTCCCCCTTTGTTCTGGAGGAAGGAGGGCTCAAAGGGATGTTCCAGAGGAGTAGGCATTGTAGTTAGAAACAAACCCAGAGAATTCATTCAGATAGTCTTAACATAACTCCTGGTGGAAAGTTTTAATATAAGGTGGACATACCATGAGGTACATATTCTCATTGGTTTTCTTCTTGAGGCCAATCCCTGGGGCATTTGGTTTGCATGACCTACATCGTGTCCCACCCTCCAAGCATTAAGTGTGATCAAATCCATTGCCCCAGAGTCAGTTCTGATCCATCTGATCCTGTAGGACAGAGTCAAATTGCCTCCAACGTTGTCCAAGGCTGTTGATTCTCATGAGAGCAACCCGCCCCATCTTTGTCCTGGAGGGATGCTGGTGAACTCCACCACCTCTCTTTTGTTTCAAGGGTGATCGCTTGAACCACTGTGTCATCAAGACACCTTAGGGATGACTTGATTTGCTATAAAACCAGGGTGGGATTTTATGATAAAACAAGGTAACAACTCAGGATTGAAAATAGACCATGGGGTGGGGGAGGAGGGCTGAGCCCTGGTGGCATAGTGGTTCAGTGTAGGACTGTGGCCCAATGTCTTGGCAGTTCGAATCCAGCAGCAGCTCTCCAGGAGCAAGACTGGGCCTCCCACTCCCACCAGAGGGCAGTGATGCCCTCCCCCCCCCCCAAATAGACCTTGGTGGAGAAAACTGTCAGCTAGAGAAGTTTCAGGGTTATGGCAATTTGTATTCTCCCTGAGATGAATGCTAATAACAATGATGTTAAAAATCACGATGATAATAATGCCAGCTAACTTCCGGTCCACTCTTGTGCCAGGCATGGTGCTAATCACTGTACAGGTTAGCTTACTCTTCACAGCAAATGTGTGTTCTGGGAACATGGACAGATCACAGCCAGGCCCCTTAAGATCAATCTTTTCACCTACTAATGATAGCTTCATTTCTATACCACGGATGGTTTCCCAATTTCCCAATCCACTTTAAAAACTGTAAAAATCAATAAAACAGCAACACAAAATGAAACTGCTCCCAGGATAAAACATTTCCTCACGATGCCTTAACACCTAAATTGATCATTTCCGGTTTTTTGTTCCAATTCTATTCTAGTTCTTTCCACCTGCAGCTATATTGGAAACCATCATGTTAACATTCGGATTTTTATCCCATTTCACATGCCTTCATGTTTCTTCTTTTTCATTAAAATTTGGGGGCAAGAGTCCAAAAGTGCTTTTTAGTGGCAAGCATTGAGTCAGTCTCTAATTGTGGTTGTTGCAGATAATGTCAGTTGAGTTGATCTCCAGACTCTGGAATCTCAGAAGGAACACGCCTCAAAGGGCAATGCTGACCACAAGCCCCGAGAAGTCTGAGTTCCTCTCTATGCCCGACCAGACCCTGGGAACCTCTTGCTATGGGCAATGCAAACCCCAGGCAGGGGCTAGGGAAGTGGAAAGGGGGATTTTGAAAATTTAGTCTCCATTGCCATGACTGATCAGACCTGTGTTGGTTTTCCTTGAGAAGAGGATACTTGATATTAATTCAAATACTTCTTGCCCAGGTTTTGATTGTTTTCTTAATTATTATTGAGCATTTTCTCCGAGAACATTGAATCGTGAAATTCTAAGTCACACAGCCCATTGCATCTCTAATTATAAATAAATGATTTTGACTTCTGCCCCTCCTGGGGCAGGCACTGGTTATAGATTAGTCAGCAGGCTCATCCATCCTTGACTCTTCCATTTCCTATGCATGGAGAAACTACTGGACTTAGCACTCCTGGGAAGGGCATTGCCTTCCATTGGGTCCCGCTCTCCCATTCTTCAGCTCTAGTCCTTGGAAGCGTCATCCCACACCCTAGCCCAGAGATGGTGAGTCTGGTGGAAACAACTCCCTGGGATTCTGTCACGTAGTAAACACTCTATCAGCTTAATCCTTGAAAATGCATGGCCAAATCCCCTCTCTTCATATCTTTGGGTGAGCTTTCTAAGATGTGTCAATCTATTCGTTCAAGGTCCCTTACTCCACACTCAAGCCACAGAAATATCCTTAGCTCTAAAAGGGGAGAGATGCTTGTGGTGTGATGTGAGAAATGTACTAGTTAGCATAGAAACTAAGGAAAATCTCTGGGCCATTCATTTGACTGAAAGTATCAAAAAGTCACTAAAGAAAAAAGGAGAGAAAAGGTTTTCCTAGAACAATATATAGTGATGCACTTTCCATAAAGGTTCAGTAAGAACAGAGTTCTACATTTCTAAAAATTTAGAATAATGAAGGGGGTTGGGATCAGATTCGAGCAAATGCCTTTTGATAATTGTGGAATTTATTCGTGCTGTCTGCATCATACTGGATTTACTTTTTTTTGGGGGGGGGAGCATCACTGCCCTCTTGTGGGAGTAGGAGGCCCAGCCTTGCTCCTGGAGAGCTGCTGCTGGATTTGACCCACCAACCCAGTGGGCTGCTGTCCTGCGCTCAACCACTACACTGCTGGGGCTCAGCTTATGTGTTTACTTTTTCTGTCAAATTAAACCTCCTAAAAATGGAGGTCACTGGATTATTTATTTACCAAACATTTTTTAGAGGTCATTTTACCTTTGACTTGAGTTCAAATTCTTCATTACAGTATCAAGAACTTCCATACATTGCTCCTGATTTATTCTCGAACATGTATTGCTTCCTGACATTTACCTTCTACCCCTAGTGGACTGGATAGCCCCACTTAACATCATGCTTTGTCTCATCTTGCAGTGACCTAGCTCCTTCCTATCCTTCCTATATTTTCTGCTACAAAACCCAACACATTATTCTATATGATACTCAAGTCTAATCTCCTTGTAGAAATTTAAATCTATTAATGTCCAAATATAAACTCAATACTGCCATGTATTTAATAGCTATTACATAACTGTTCCAAGTCTTGGTTTACTCATGGGTAAACTATAGATGCTCCCTCCCTCATAGAGATGTTATGAGTTTAAGAGACATATTAAACACACACCATCACACATGTATGTGCACAAACGCACATCACCAGCAGTCAAGGCTTGTTGAACTGACATTACTTGAGCAGTGAATACCATAGAGAAACATCTCCTCTCATGTGGGCATGGCCAAGAATTATAGATGCTATTGCTTATTTTATCAGTTAAATTTTTAGGAGTAAGTTGTTATTATTTTTCCTTTTTTAAATTGCTTATGCTTATAATAATCATTTTGATGGTTAATGCCACACATATTTCTATTAAGCACTTTTTCTCATTAGGTGTATGTGCATTTTCAATAAGAGTCGTCCTCTCCAATCCAGCTCCATAAAATATATAATGTGCATGCTATGTTTACTTAAACAAGTAAGGGGGTGGATAGAGTGAAGAAAGACAGGAAAGACAGGAGGGAGTGAAGGGAGGGGAGAAAAAAGAAGGAGGGAGATAAGAGGGGGATCAAAGAAGGAAGGTAACTAAGAAGCATAGAAGAGGCAAGATAACAGTCTTCTTTCTTTGACTCCTGCTGTTTATTTCAGGGCTCAAACCATGAAAATCTTTCTCCATTAACCAAAATAAATCAGTTCTTGATCATGGCTAACCCTCCCCAGGATTAGGGAGGAAAAAAAACACACAGCTAAAAGTTAAGCCTAATCAGGCATCAAAGAACAAAAATCATATCATTGCATTCCCACCTTCCTGATATGATCACTGAGGAAAATAGGTGCATAAGCAAATGTGGTGAAGATGGTGCCCTGCTAACAAAATATATAGCATTTGGGGTCTTAAAGGTTTGAAGGGAAACAAGCAACCACCCAGCTCAGAAGCAATAAAGTCCACATGGAAGAAGCACACCACCTTGTGTGACCTGTGTGACCATGAGGTGTTGAAGGGATCAGGTATCAGCCATCAAAGAACTAAAGATTATATCATTATAAATGAGGGAGAGTACAGATTGGAGACCCAATGCCTATCAGTAGGTGAAGTGACACCCCCTTACAGAAGGATCACAGGGAGGAGATGAGCCAGCTAGGGTACAGTGTAGCAACAATGAAATATGAAACTTTCCTCTAGCTCCTAAGTGCTTCCTCCCTCCCTCCCCCCCCCACCGCCCACTATCATGATCCCAATTCTACCTTTCAAATCCAGCTAGACGTCTTAAAACTCTAAAAGTCAAGCCTTGGAGAAGACATAAATCTGCAAAGACCCTAAAATTAAACTAACACTCAGCATCTGGGGTATTTAGAAAAGCCATTAGGCTACTTACAGAGACCAAATGAGCATTTGGCTTCACCTTATCCATGAAAACTAGAGACCTGGCAGTGAGTAATGACCATTCTCAAAGATATTGACTTCACCAAAGTCAAGGGAGGGAGGGGAAGGGACTGTGTCCAGAAAATTGAGATGGACTTATAATTGAGGGACTAGGAGAAAGTCCATGTTCTTACTACCTTTGGAAAGTAGTTGATCCCATACTTAGAATAAAAAATGAACAACACCAGAAGGTGTCAATTAGGCAAATGTATTGGCAAAATTAGAAGACAATGCCTCACCAAACTGGGCATAATGCCTCTGGGTTTGCAGGCATGAACATGACACAGTCTGCATGCATTTTCAGTTTATGAGCTATGGTCACTTTCCATGGGGATAGTGGAACTTCCTTTGAAACTTTTTAATATATATTGCTATACATTGACAGTTAAGCGGGCACAGGCTGGGGAAAATTGGGCATTTAATGGCAGGGATAGGCATTCCCACATGGAAGAAATAGATATGATACAGGGTCAGGAAAAGATAGCCAGAATGGCAATTGGAAGTTGGTTCTTTGAGGAGCTAGAGGGTAGAAAGAGGTCTTGATTACAGTGGCACAGTGGCCAAAGCACTTGCCTACTAACCAAAAGGTCCACAGTTTGAATCCAATAGTGCCTTCAAAGAATAAAGATGGGAAGACCGCTTCTATACACATTGCAGTATTTGAAACTCTATGTGGGATTTCTACTCTGTTCAGTAGAATCGCTGACTTTGGATCAGCTGGAGAGCACTGGATTTGGTTTGAAGTTAGAAGTGGTCTCTGTTTTTATTAGGTGCAGCCACGGGGTCAATCGGTATGAGTCTTCTGATCTTTTGCTGACCCTCCACTTTACTATTTACAGTAGATGTTGTCCATTTCCAATGCAGGTGAAACAAAAATCTCACTATTCGTGCTGTACTTTTGATTTCCGTTTTAATTGTTATTCTGTCAGTCCATGGCATATTTAATGTTCTCACTAACACCCAAAGTCAGATTTGGCTAAAGACAGCTTTGGACATAGTAACTGCACCAATAGATTCCAACTTAACAATTATGAGGATAGTGCATGATGAGGCACTGCTTTGTTCTATTGTACACATAATCACTGTGAGTTGAAACAAACTCCCCAGCAAATAATTACAAGCTATAATCCTAAGTTTTCAATTATTCTTTTGCCTTCCCTACTCATTCACTTTCCAACTCTTGCATGCCTATAAGGAGATGGAAAAGGCTATCCTTTGGGCCAGGCACACCCTTATCCTCAAAATGACATCTTCACTTTTTAACTCTTTAAGAGGACTTGTGTGGCCTCTCTGATCAATTTGATTTTTTGACTACTGTTTCTGTGAGAATCAATTGAAGGTCCAGGTAAAATGAAATTCATGACAACTTCAATCCTTTCTCCATTTACCATGATGCTATTTATTGCATTAATTGTGAGGACTTTTGTCTTCTTTACATTGAGTTACAATCCATCCTGAAGGATGTAACCTTTGATTTGGGTGAGCAAGCTCCCCCAGTCCTCCTCCCTTTTAACAAACAAGATTGTGTCATTTGCATGCCATGGTTTGTAAATGAACCTTCTTCTAATCCCGATGCCTTGTTCTTTTTCATAGAGTCCAGATGCTCAGATTATTTGATCAGCCTTCATGCTGAGAAAGTACCGTGAAGGGACACAACCCTCATGGATACCTCTTTGATAGCAAATTGAAGAATATCTCCTGGTGCTCTTAGAATGAATGACTCTTGGTCCATTGAGAGTTTCTGCTTAAGTTCAAGTGCTCTGAAATTCCTAGTCTTTTCAGGTTATCCATAGTTTGCGATGATTGTACATGGTTTCATGTCTTTGCATAGTCAATAAACACCTTTTGGGTAATCTTTGCTTTTTGCCAAGGTCTACTTGATATTAGCAATGGTATCCCTCTTCTGAATCCAGCATAAGTTCCCAGGAGTTCCGTGGTGATGTACTGGTGCAACAGCGTGTGACTTATCTTCAGCAAGATTTTGCCTGCAAGACATGCTAAATTGAAGGATAGAAAGCGAGTCATTGTGAGCCACCAGCTGAGAATTGTGTCTTTGATTTCTCAAAGAATAAAAGCAGATGTAAGTCAATAGATGAGCTGATAAGACCTAGATGACTCAAAATTGGGTGAACATATGTTGTTTCTAAAGGAAAAAGTTAATTAGGGAAAGTGCTGAATGGAAGATTCAAGTCTTGGTTTTAGTTTTTGTTGTTCTTGTTTTTTAATAAATCATTTTATTGGGGACTCATACAACTCTTATCACAATGAATACATACATCAATTGCATGCAGACCACATTTACACATTAGTTGCCATCATCATTCTCGAAACATCCTCTATCTAGTTAGGGCCCAGATATCAGCTCTCCTTATTCCCCCTCCCTCACCACCTCTCCTCCCCCATGAACCCTTAAATATTTACAAAGTGTTATTATTTTGTCATATTGTACACTGTCCGATGCGTCCCTTCACCCACTTCCCTGTTGTTTGTACCCCAAGAAGGAGGTCATATGTAGATCCCTGCAATTGGTTCCCCCTTTCTATTATACCTTCTCTCCAACCTACTGGTATCACCACTCTCATCACTGATTCTAAGGGGATCATCTGTCCCGAATTCCCCATGTTTCCAGCTCTAGTGTGCTTCCCATGGTCTAGATAGATTTGCAAGGTAGAATTGGGATCATGAGAGTGGGTGGGAGGAAGCATTTAAGAACTAGAGGAAAGTTGCATATCTTATTGTTGCTACACTATACCTTGACTGACTCATCTCCTCCTTGTGACCCCTCTGCAAGGGGATGTTGATTCACCTATTGATGGGTTTTGGGTCCCTAATCTGTACTCCCCCTCACTTATAATGACACAATTTTTAGTTCTTTGATGCCTGATACTTGATCCCTTTGACACCTCATTGTCACACAGGCTGGTGTGCTTCTTCCATGTGGACTTTGTTAATTCTGAGCTAGTTAGGCGCTTATTTATTTTCAAACCTTTAAGACCTCAGATGCTAGATCTTTTGATAGCTAAGTATCTTCAGCTTTCTTCACCACATTTGCTTATGCACACCTTTGTCTTCAGTGATCATTTCAGGTATGTGAGCATCAGGGAATGCCAATTTATACAACAGTGTTCCTGCATTGAGGAAGTACTTTAATGGAGGTCCAATGCCCATTTGCTGTCTTATAACTAGCCCTATAAGTATATGCACACTGATCTATTTCCCTACCATCATACACTAATATGTTCACCTATGTATGTGCCTATATTTAGACCTCTATAAATGCCCTTTGCCCTCTATTAGCCTGGTAGAGCATAGTACATGCCACTGATTACCTATCAAATTGTCCATAGGTTATTTTCACATAGAACACAGACCCCTTGAATCTTATACAAAACTTACTTTCCTTCATAGATCATTAGCAAGACTAGGTTTCAGGTATGCTAACTTTTCTTGTTCCCAACTGCATCTCTTGGTCATTTAATAATAGCCTATAATCACACATAAATACATCTATGGATGAAGTTCTTAGAAATAAATGTCATTTTTACTTGTTTTGTTCAGCCAGGTTCAAAATGTGTGGACAAAGCTCCAGTTAGGAATGATCTCAGCACTTTGGCTAATTTTGCAAGTTATATTCAATTACAGTCAATTATGCTCCTTTTATTAACACTTAATCTTGTGGTTTAAAATTTTTAAATCCACAGGTTTGGACTGCAGTTCTACTTATATAGAAGCACATGGCTGCTCTACTTATATAGAAGCACATGATTTTTGATGGAACTGCATTTGAAAGTGAAGACAGAGAGATGATGGAAAGAGGAAGTGATGGTAGGGTTAGCCCACGAGTGAAATAGAGCTTGTCCGCCCTCTAAGAAATATTTCCGAAGCCGAGCACCTCTTGTAGAAGCTGTAAGAGATTTTCCAGAACTGCATGCAAGAAATCCGTCCTGAGGCAGAGAGGGTCTTGAAATGCTTTCTATCATGCCTCCCGCAAGCCAGGAATAAAAATATTATTCCCCTGAATTGGGGCTAAGACAAGAGATGGATTTGTACAGTGACTAACTACCTAAATACTTGAAGTCTTACTGCCTTCCCTCCTCTTAGAAGAACAGGAAATAATAAATCAGAAGATTAGGGATTTACTTCCATTTCAAGGTGCCAATGTCCAAACAGGTTCGTTGGCCCAGAGCCTACTCTTTGCCTGGTGTAGCCAGGAAGAGGCCTCGGTGCTTCCTTGTGCTGTCAATGGCTGATACACAATATTGTGTATTGTGTAGGATGATACACAATACAATGTAGAATATGGGTCTTTCACATTGAAGTCCACTTTAGTTCTGTGAAGTCAGTGGACTGGTGGGAAAAAATGAAAAATTTGAACCTCATGTTGCCAGCACAGCTAGAGGAATCTCCCTGATGGTCAGAAGCTTATGTTTTCTAGATCATCTGGGTATCTGGGGAAGCATCTCTTTCATTGATCTGGGCTTACTGTAACAGGTAGTGAGGTGAGGACACTTGGGAAGGACCCACTGGGAAGCTCCATGCAACAGAATTCAGACATCTTTTCTATTCCATTAAATCCTAAGTGAAATGCCAGATTGCCTTGACTGCAACCCCCTTTCCTACTCCCGCTCCTCCCTGGACTCCCCTTGCTAGGTTTAATGTTGTGCAACCCCAGTCCCCCTTCTGAAGACTAACTGAATCCACTAAGCAGCAGAGAAGGAAGAAGACTTTTAAGAACCAAAGAAAAAGTAGGTAAGGAGACCTCATTAACTTCCAGAGGTTCAGCAGAAAGGAATCTGGCTGGGTCTATATGCCAAGGTCCACCTTGTCTCTAGGGAGCTATCAACTCACTCATCTCACGGCAGCAATCAAATATTTGTGGAGGCAGGGGTGTGGGCAGAATCATGTAAATGCATAAAACACGTTCCCTTTCCCTGGAAACTGGAAGGGATGGCGTGGCTGTACATTATATATCCACCCTGGTATCAGAGAAGGCCACGCTGTGTAGTTCAAGGCACGATTGACTCCATCCTTGAGCTCTTTCTCAGAGACACCCACTCATCTGCACGTTACTCTTCATAGAGCTCACGAATGCCGTCTCCTAACACATCCAAGCTTGCCTCCCACTCAGCTACTCGGCTGCTACTCTCCTGCTTCCACAATGGCCTTTCAAACTCAGCATTTCCCAATCACTGTCTCGAAGCTCCTCAGATCTTCCTCTCCAATGTGTAGGATTTGACCTGCTGCCAGTTTCCTCCTGACTCTGCACTTCTGCTTTCCGGGCACATCTGGAGAGGTTTCAACCTGACAGTGCCTGTCCTGGAATCCACACACCCAAGGATAGTAGGCCTTTGACCTCTTGACCAGGGGCATAGTCCTTGAAAGTTCAAAGTGTAGACTAAAGTCTCTAGGAAAATGCACTGCTTATTGGCTGCATAAGTTTTAGAATGTATTTTAACCCGTTTTCCAAACCTGCAATATACCTAGTCATCCTGGAGACCGTGGCACTTGGCGAAAATCTGGCGATGCCTTTATTTGATAGCTCACAGCACATTTCTGTATTAATTTCGATCTTTTGAAGCATTGAATAAAGATACCTTTTATTGGGGTAACTGAGTTTTTTTTTGGCAATCGTCTTTAATTTTCCTTTCAACACTCACACCTTCTTTGTCTGACCCAGTTCTGACTTCCCTTTCTTCATATGGGAAATAGGCACCATTCTGTAAGAATTGTTCAGATATAGTTCAAGGAAGCTGTAGGTGCAAGCTTTGGGGCTTTCAAGAAAATACGTCGAATGTTTCTATTATCTTTTAATTCCACTTTTTCTATGACCTTTAAAAAACACTCTTGTATTTAGAAAAGTACCTGGCACATAATAAGTGTAGGAACAAACAACCATAATAATGATGATAAATTAAACAGAACGAAAGCTCTTATCATGATTACATATTTCCTAGATTTATCATTGTTGTGTCTACATTGTATTTCCTCACAATGCTACTCAACTCCTATAGACTTGAGAGAAAAGGGTAAAGTATGAACATTTACCTTCACATCCCTTTAGAGTTCTGTAGCATTTCACACATAACATCTTGTCAAGCAAAGCTGTTGCACGTTACTTAGGGTACTGAAACAGGATACTCGTAATATCCATTCTTCCTGCTGGTACCTGAAAATTGATGGCTTCTTTCCCGTCACCCCACTCCCCAATTCTGTGTCCTCACAGGACTATCTGTTTGATAAGTCTAGTCTTCGCTTAGACTTGCTTTCAGTGATGGCTATTTCTTCCTGACTTCTCTTGTTTCATCCTCACCTACATACATGGGATGACCTCTACATCTGGGAAAGAGTTCCAGCTTCCAGATTCTTCAGCCCACTGTCCTGGCAGCATTCCACATGCTCGTCTTGGGAAACTGTAATTGATTACTCTGGAGGGAAAACTCCAGCCCAGCACCAGCTGGCAGCTAAACTCTGCCCTAGCAGTCCCCCGAAGGAGTCGCCCACAAAAAAATTCTCCATAGAGATAGCTTTACTGCAAATGGGACTGATGTTATCTCAAAGTCCAAATCATTTCTGTGTGGATGTGCTTCCTGAAACAGACTTGATATTGGCGTCAGTAAAATGCTAAATTTCCCAGTGGCTACCCCAAGATGCTCCAGCGGCAATTTCTGCACATTTAAACAAGCCGTACATTTTTCCATCCAATACCACTTGTACAAATAAGTCAGAGAACTCTAGTAGAAGAGAAATGACAGAGCCTGGTTGGAATTAAAAATAAAGAGCTTTTACTGAGAGGCAAAGCAATTTGCAAATTGAGACTCACAAGGCACATAGGATTCTGAACCAAGTGATGTGAGGTGGAGACAATTCAGGAAGTTTTTATAAGAATATTAGGAACTTCAATAAAAATTCAAGAACTGCTTGACATTTAGGTAATGGGTACAAAATTAGGTGAGTGTATTTCAATTGATAGGGGATTACATAAATTTCTAAAATTATTATTTTTAAAGATATAAAGTAATTACCAAATTGAGTACATCTGTCCTCAGAACAGTAATGAGAACCTTCTTGGGTTACTGCAGAGAGGACATGTGTAATTCAAAGGTTTACCTTGAGTAAGCATCTGCTTTGAGAACCGTTTAAGACCCAGTTTTCTGAGCAGGGTATATTCTTAAACTAGCAAAACCTTTAAGCAAGCAAAATTACATTCTTCGGTAAAGTGGTTTACTAAGTAATTATCTTAGGTTGCAGTGGAGTTACAGAAATGACAGGCCGGATTCTCGAAGCAGAAGTTACTTTTTATTCATCATGGTGTTTGGGTTATTGCCACCACTTCATTTGCAAAACCCTAAGTGAATGTAGAGAGCTCTGACTTAGTCCCTGCCATTGATAATGGTTCTCTTCCAAAGAGATCCCTTGGCCACATCTCCAGTCTTCTGCCTTATTGAATAGGAGTCTCGTTTTCAAGGCGAGCTGGTCTTCAAAATCACTGATCACTCACACAGAGTAATACATCTTTGACAAGATATTTTCTTATTGTATGGCAGTCTGTTTCTATAGCCATTTCAGGGCCCAGGAAGTGTATTAAATAGTCAGAGGCCACTAGATGATCAAGAGTGGGTTTGGAGAGTAAAAAACTGAGCCAACACAAAAGACCTCTTCTAATATGATAAGGAGGCCAATATTATGATGAAAGGTCAAAGTCATAAGAGTAATCTGTTTCCCTAAACCTATGATTTTCCCCCCACCTCCACCCATTGGCACATAGATTTTTCTAAATATAACAGAAAAAAATCAACGCTGTTGAGTTAAAGTAAAACATGTCACTTGAGCACATGTCAAAAAGCTAGAGAGTGCCATAACTGAACATAGATAAGTTTATAAAGGAAAATATCCATTCATATGAATAATTTTCAGTAAACACAGATCACACTAATGGGATTCAATGGCAAATCAACAGGCAGTCAAATGTTAAATCAATAACCCTAGCTACTGATTTAGCTCACCTAATAAAGGCATTAGCAAGCTTCATAGTCTATAGGAAGATAATACTTATGAAAAAAACTTCACAATGTGAAAAACAAACATCACCCCCCAACCCCCCAAACATCTTCATTATTTTTCATGGAAAAAGAGGATATTAAAGCAAGGGAGAATATTTTCAGTGCAAAATGAAGCAATTGCTAAAAGAATACCAGTATTCAGAAAGCTAAGTCTCAAAATGTCAGGAAGTCACCTGGAATTTTGTTGTGGGATCTTGTGAGAAGGCATTTACTTTTTTTGTTTTAATAATTTTATTGGCATAGAATACATTTCATACAATGGCTCAGTCACATCAAGAAGTCATCAACACATTTAGTTTTAGAATATCTTCTTGTGTTTGTAGAGCCATTTACTCTTGAGGTAATTTGCTCCTAGCAATGAGAGCATTTAAATCTCAGCTTATGTCCTTACAATGTCCTAACAATCCAGGTGGGAATTTTAACTGAGACTGAGAGGGTTCAAAACTTAGTTCCCAGTAATTTAGCTCAACAAGGATTAATAAGATGTATGAGCTTAAGTTTCTTCCAGTGAAATTCAAATATATCTTTTAGTTTATCTCACTTTTTTTAAGTTTATTTTTTTTGGGGGGGGGGCATCACTGCCCTCAGGTGGTGGGAGTAGGAGGCCCAACCTTTGCTCCGTGGAGCTGGAATTGAACCTCCATCCCAGTGGGCCGCAGTCCCGTGCACAACCAGTATGCCACTGGGGCTCAGCCCCATCACTTTTTTTTTTTAAATAGAAGTTTTTTTTGACATACCTTACATGACCCAACTGTATCTATTCCCATACAATTCTGTTGTTCAGTCCCGTTGAGTGGAGTTATATGATGATCGATGCTGTTAGTTCTCTATTTGCCACCACCCCATATTCTCACTTAACCATTACTCCTGTTACTATTTCTGCATGGCTAATTGATACACATTTTAACTGTTTTTGTTTGTTTGCTTGCTTGTTTGTTTGTGGGAGTAGGTTTTTGGATTCTAATTATTGCTTATCAAACATTTCTCTTTTTTTTAATTTTCGTTTTTTGTTTTTCTTGGGGGGGGGGCATCACTGCTCTCTGGAGGTGGGAGTAGGAGGCCTAGCCTTGCTGCTGAACGTGAACCTCCTACCCAGTGGGCTGCAGTCGCGTGCACAACCACTACACCACCGGGGCTCAGACCTCAAAGGTTTCTTTAACCTAGGAAAATTATCTTTTAGACTAACAGATTAAAAATTACTAGGGTAAATAATGAAAAAAGCATTTGACTTGAAAGAGATCATTCTTTTACCAGCTAGTTCAGTATTCATTTCTTGGAATCCATGGGCATAATAATTAAAATATTTAAATTTAGTCAAAATTTTAACATGAACTTTAGTATATTCTAATCCTATTTGAGGTACAAAATAAAAGTTAAATAATTACGACATTAAAAAGACAGACCTGGACTAAGAAATGAAAGAAAACAAACAAAAAACTAGAGTTTCTTTTATTTAGGAAGTAGAAATTAAACATCAAATACATTCCTATAATTATCATTTTTGTTTGTTTGTTTGTGTACTCAATCATATGTAGTTTTCCCCCCTATACAGACTAGTAGTAGTCTGAAAACTCCATTAGTTTCTACATAGGAATTCTTGAAATCTTGATGTTAGTTCAATAGTATTCATTTTAAGTCTTCTTTATACATCTAACAGTCCATTTTTGTTGAAATGTTTTGGTCAAGTAAAGAAAACAATAGTGCAGAAGTCAAATTTTCAAGTTGTCAGGACTTTATCATAAGCAAAAGCATAAGTAAATGTGTAGAAAGAATCCAAGGTATTTAATGAAAAATATTGTAAAGTTATCCTAGCATTTTATTTAATAAGGCATACCTTAGCAGTTGTGCTTTGAGAAAGGTAATCCTAGCATTTTATTTAAATAAAAGTTCTACACTGGAAAGAAAAGACGAGAGTGAAAATCTCAAAAGGATTCCTGCAATTCTAAATTATTAGCTAGCTTATTCAGGTTAAAATATGAACACTAAACCTACTAGGGATAAAATTCAGATTCAATTACCAAGGATGTTAAGAATCAGTTTGACACTTTGATTGGCCTTTGACTTTGGAGTTTATTTTAATGAGAAGTTGTATGTATGTTTTCAAGGCAGATTACAAAAGAATAAACGAGCACTTCAATTCAGACAACAAAATAATAAGGTTATCATAAAAGTAAAAGATTCAAGTCTTTACTATGACTTAAAAGCTTTTTAAAATTCACAAAAATTAATTCATCAAAATTCAGCCATAACAGTTATAATACTTGAACATATTAAGCATATTTTCCTTTAAATAAACCTTTCCAACTTTGTCCTTGTTGCATATCTATTATAAAACAAGCATTTGATGGCAATAATGAGCATGTAAATCGGCAGATGCCTAGATATAATTATGTGACATAAAAGTTAAAGAATATAATATATCTACGCTATCTGAAGAACTTGGAAATTATTTAAAGTCTGTATGTTATAGATCATCATTACTGTTTAAATAAAAATTGTTTAAATTCACTCTGTTTTATTTAGCTTTCATCTTTTCATTTTAGGTGGAATTTCTATGTTTTAGCTTCTTAGAATTCCTTTATACTTGATATAACTGCTTATAGATCTTTTATTATCAGTATCCAATTTTGATCACTATAGAAAAATAGTATCTTATTTTCTTTTATCTTAATAGATCTCTGTTTATTTGTGGAAGTGTCTTTTATAACTTTTACTTGAGCAGTGCGGCTCTCAGAGACTACGGGTGGTGGTGAGAGCCCAGAATTCATTTGCAGAGTCATTGTTTGGATTAAGCCTCCATCGAATTCCTTTTTTTAAAAAAAATATTATTAAAAGATCATTTTATTGGGGGTTCTTACATGAAACAATCCTTACATCAATTGTATCAAGCATATTTGTCGCCATCTTTATTTTCTAAACCTTTACTTTCTGTTGATCCCTTGGTACCCGCTCCCTTTCCCTTCTGATCATTAGTCAAAAATATAGATAAGTCTTGCATAGTAAGTCTTCACGAAGAGTATATTGAAAAGTGGATTCCAGGGGCAATCTCTAGTAGAGGCTTGCCTGAGTATGTTCTTGATGGAGATGACTGTTTCTGTGCATCGTTCAGGTTTTGCCTAGTCATGACTTGTACTCTCCCAGTTGTGCTTTGACAGCCTTGAAGGGCAGCCCTGGACCAGTTATGTCAGCTCTTCCATCAACACAACGTTCATCTTCCAGTCACGGTCCTGTTCTCACTTCTGTAGTTCTATCACCTGTAACTGTGATGTCTTGATCTGTTATCAACCAATCATGAATTTGTGATAGTTTCCTTTGTCCTAGGCCTTATTTAACTAGATTTCTGACTATGGATCCTCAGATGATGACCTGAATTCCCTCCTCCATCCAGATGCACGTCTTTTCTTTTTGTTGTCTTTGTCCCTTTTAAGATGTAATGAGTGTTCTCCTTAGATTATATGTGAATCGGGGTCTCTTTTTTGTTTTAGTTTTTTTGGGGGACATCACTGCCCTCTGGTGGTTGTGGGAGCTACCCAGAATTGGGGTCTCTTTTGTACCCTAACACATCAGTTAAAAGAGTTTTGCTCTGAAGATTTTGTTTTCCAAGGTTGACAAATTGATTGTCAGAACAAATTTATTTTCATTGATCCCTGGGAATATCACTATGATTTAATTTTAAATAAGTACTTATTTCTTGTTCAACTAATTGGAGCACATTCAACAAAGATTTATAAATAATACCATCCTAGGCAGAAAATTATTATATTTCCATAATTATGTTTGCTACATGCTTCATGGGAGTCTTTAGAGAAAGAATTTAGAATAATCTGTCTCTTTTATGGCTCATTTTACCAATCAAAAATAAACAATTCATCCTTTTTCAGTGCAATTTTCAAATAGACTAATTTATTTCAGCTATTTCTCAATGTGGCTAATGAAAGCCTGACTCATAAGACTCCAACAACTTAGAAGGTTGCTTCATGAGAAAAGATAAACCTAGAAACTATGAGTCATGTGTCCCTGAGACAAGAGAGAAAATTGAGACAGAAAAACATATACACATATAACACAGACATAAGGCATTGCCAGTTTCTTTAAATGTGCAAATACATTATATAAAAAGAGATTGACTTAATTAAACTTAAAAATAACATGGGTTTGATAAACTTATTAACTTGCCAAAGTCTTAGAGAAAAATGATAACCTGTGACATTTTAACTTTTTTAAGTAAAAGTTCTACAATGGAAAGAAAAAGCAACAGTGAAAATCTCAAAATGATTACTGAAATTCCAAACTACTAACTAGCTTACTCAAGTTAAAATATGAACCCTAAACCAGCATCCTAGTAGGAGTAGAATTCAGACTCAATTATCAAGGATGTTCAGAATCAGTTTGAAGCTTTGATTTTCTAGAATAAAATAAAATTCCTAGCAGAGAGTTGACTCTCCCAGATTCCTTCATAAAATCATTCAATGTTTCATTTCCTTTTATTTTTAATCTAATAGTTCTTGCAGGTAAAGATTCAATGTTTATTCTAAACATACTGTTTTCATTCATTGGAAAGTCTTCTCAGTATCCATACTTGAATGTATTTCAAAAGGAAAAAATTGAAATAATATTTCATATTTGATATTTCAATGGTTTGTTTTGTTAATTTAGATACTGTAACTCTCAGGGAACCAGGGCTGCCTTCTGGATATCTCTTAGAAGCATCTTAATTCAGGAGTCCTTTGTTCTAATTTCATACATAGAGAAGTTAATTCAGGAAGCCCAAATAACCTACAAAAGAGGCACACATGTTCTAAACTCTCTTTGATAATGCTTTTCCAACAATTTTTAAATGAGAACATTATAAAACCAGATTTCTCATTTAGATAATGAGCTAAGGACTAAGAAGGAAATTTTGCTTAGATTTGACATTACCCATAGAAGACAAAAAAGCAAAATGGATACCATCAGTAAAATTGTCCTTGATTCCCAATTGTCTCAAAGGCTATCAACCATGTGGAGCACTGCTTTCAGCTTTCCGAGTTACCACAACCTAGAAAGGAGAGCTGGGGAATTTCAATAGCATTCTGTTTGGACCAATGTGAACCTTTGTTGCCCAAGGGTTTGTTCCTGGGTGGGAAGCAGCCTAGTCCTCCAGTCTGTCTTGCAATCGTTTTACTTAAAAAAAAAATCATTTTATTGGGGTCTCATACACATCCATTCATCCATCCATTGTGTCAAGCATATTTGCACATCTGTTGCCACCCTCATTCTGAGAATATCTGCCTTCTACTTGAGCCCCTGGTATCAGCTCCTTATTTTGCCCCCTCTCTCACAAACCCTTGATAATTTATAAATTATTATTATTTTGTCATATGTTAAACTGTCCAATGTCCCCCTTCACCCTCTCTTCCATAGTCCATTCCTCAAAGAAGAGGTTATATGTAGATCTTTGTAATCTGTTCCCCTTCCTACCTGACCTTCCCTCTACCCTCCCATTATCACCACTCTAACCACTAGTCCTGAAAGGATCATCTGTCCTTGATTCCCTGTGTTTCCAGTTCCTATCTGTACCATTGTACATTCTTTGGTCTAGTTGGATTTGTAAGGGAGAATTGGGATCATGATAGGGGTGAGGGGAGGAAACACTAAAGAACTAGAGGAAAGTTGCATGTTTCATCATTGTTGCACTGCACCCTGACTGGTTCGCCTCCTCCCTAAAACTCTTCTGAAAGAGAATGTCCAGTTGTCTACAGAGAGGCTTTGGGTTCCTAATCTGCACTTCTTCTCATTCACAAGGATATGCATATTTTGTTCCTTGATACCTGATCCCTTTGCCACCTGGTGATTACAGAAGTTGGTGTGCATCGTCCATGTGGACTTTGTTGCTTCTCAGTTAGATGACTGTTTGTTTATCTTCAAGTCCTTAAGACTCTATATGCTGTACCTTTTGATAGCCGGGTATCATCGGCTTTCTTCACCACACTTGCTTATGCACCCATTTGTCTTCAGTGATCTTGTTGGGTAGGTGAACATGATAGAATGCCAGGGTAATAGAACAAAGTATTCTTGCATTGAGGGAGCATCTTACATTTTCATGGGTGTGTGTATGATGCTTCCGATGAGTGCTGGCAACTAATAGCTTCTACTGCTTGACCTGTGGCCCAATGTAGTGACTTCTCCTGACTCAAAGCCCTTTGAAAATAAAATCTCCTTTGCAATTGCCAAGCCTTGAGGAATACAATAGCCAGCACCACACACAAATCCTTAAGAGAAGAGACATTTGGACAAAAAAAGAAAGAGAATACTATCTTCAACAATGCTCTCAGGATTCTACACAAAGAGAGCAGTTGACACCTGGGAGATGTTCCCCCAAGGAGGTCTGGAGAAGGGAGCCACGAGGCTCCAGCTGACCGACCAGGTCTCAACTTCTGAACCTCCCCAGAGGTATCCCTACTGCTCTCCTTCAGTTCCCCGCTTCTGACACCAAGAGGTGTCAGTAAATTTTTAAAAAAGGATGACGTCTACTTAAAACTAAAAGAAAAACATTTAATTGAGAGGCATAAGAACTTGCAAAGTGGAAATTACATTGTACAGGAGGTTCTGAACCAAGAGATCCACACTGAAGGCAGTTGAGTTAGTATTTATAAGAAAATATGAGGACTTTCAGTAAAAAATCAGATATTGATTGGCGTTTTGAGTAATGGTTACAAATTAGGTAAGCGTACATTTGATTGGTAGGTTATTGTATCCATTTCTTTTTATGTTTTAAGCTACAAAGTAATTACCAAATTGGGTACATCTGGCCTTAAAAGAATTATGATACCCTCCTCGCATAACTGTAGAGAGGACATGTTGTCCTAAGGTTCATTTTCAGTAAGCATCTATCCTGCAAATTGTATTGGACTCAGGTTTCAGAGCAGTGTGTATTTTTAAGAAGTAAAACCCTTAAGTGAACACATTGTTGTACAAAATTGTTTACCAAGTAATTTTTCTAAGGGTACAGTGAGGTTACAGAAATGACAGGCTGCAGGCTGCATTATGAATATAGATGTTACTTTTGATTTCAAATAGAGTCTTGGCCTCAGATCTTTGCATATCCACCATCTCAAGTGAGAAGTCTTAAGATAATTTGGGGTGCTCTGACTCAAAACACCTGAGATGACATGAGAGTGGCTATTAGTATTCTAGATATAGGAATAATCTTGGAGCAGCCTTGGAAAAATCACCTCTGGTCTGCCATGGCTGCCGCCCCAAGTTCTAGTGTTTCAAAGGAAGTAAAAAAATGAGTAATGGTCTAAACTCTTTTGAAATAATCGAGAAGGGACTTAAACAAAAAAGAGAAGTTGAGTATGATTTCTAAGCCAAAGATGCCATTGAGTGGATTTTTGACTCATACTGCCTCGGCATGACAGAGTAGACCTGTGCCATTGGGTTTCCTAGGCTGAGATCTGTAAAAGAGTAAACTGTCACGTCTTTTCTTTCTTGAAGTCATTGGTGGGTTCAAGCCACTGACTTTTTGGTCAGCATCCCAGGGATAAAGCCTGTGCCACCTCAATTTACTATTTAACAGCAAAGAATCAAGAATCAGACATTGAACAAAATACATCCCTTCTCTCCAAAATGCTGATTAGTGAATCTTTCACATTCTTTAAACTCAAAGTAGTAAAACTTTATCCAGACTACGTAATTGTTGAGAATGTGGTGTGCACTTATAATTTCTTTAAGTGCATTTTAAGTAAAGTTAATTGCATCGTCTATGGGGCCAATACACATGGCTGTATTGACTTGGCCCTCCAAGCCGTCACATGAGAAAAGAACTCACCTTCAGGCACCTTATAAATAGACGTGCATTCTCTCTCCTTGGTCAGGATTCCTGTCAAGGTTGCGTGTGGTTTCTATTTTGGGCCCAAATGGCAGGAAAGCTGTTTCTGCAGCCAAGAAGCAGCATGGTAGGATGCCAATAAATTCTGGGGAATATTATATTTTAAAAAGGAAAACTTTGACATACATCTGGCATTGGAACAAACCTGAACATATGGCCGCCTGGTAGGTAGGAAGCTGTTGGAACACGGTAAGTGGAGCTGAGCCCCGCCTCCATCATGTTCTGGAGGGCATGTGAGTGAAGGCCTGTGGCGAGGACCACCTCTCCTCCAACCTGGTACAGTATATCCAACGGAGAGGAGGGGCTGGAGGCAAACCCATGTGCATGGGTATGACCTTCTCTTGCTAACCTGGGCTTGACTCCCAAAAGCTATTCTTAGTGGTGCTGGTGGGCTGAGGGTAAGACTCCTCTCTGGGAGTGAGGCAGGTCCTCGTGATTCAGACAGCAGAACAGAACAGACAGCTGTAGGGCAGGAAGGCCATAGGTCTCTGGGTGCTAGGGTCCCGGGACTGGGAGATGATAGACGCCCTCAGCCAGAAGTCCTGCCAGCAGATGGGGTATATATCCCCATGTGGACCAGCTCCTGTTGAACAGGTTCGCTAACCAGGGTGGGGGGAGGAGCACAGCCTCACTTAAGGGCATCCAGAGCTTAGTGGATGGCTCTTCACGGGCTGGACAAAGAGAGCCAGATTTCATCTGAGGAGAGGATATGCAACTACCTCACCGCTAACTCATGGGATTTTGTCTGAGAGACCCCAGAACAATTTCTATTAGAGGGAGCTCTCTCTCGTGGAGGGCAAAATTGGAAATACAACCATAGGGATGTGAATAGGATCCTATCTATCCAGTCTGCCTAACCGCATAACTTTATGTGATTTTCCATTTTGGTATTAACAGGACAGTGAATTGAATCTGCAAATAAAGTGCTGTAGCCCCCCCCCACCCCCCGCAAAGTGTCCAGAACACCCAAACTCAATAAATGCTGCATCTTGGATCTACTAGTTGCTTAGGCAAAAAAAAAAAGAAAGAAAGAAAGCATCATCCTATATCACACTTCTTTGCTGTTTACACTCTATATGTTATATAATATAGTAATAAATCCTTATCTCTTGCCTGCACAATATATGTAGAATTATATCCTTTCACCAGATCTGGTAACACCCTCATAGTCCAAAATATTGTTCTGTGCCTGGGGTCACTATGAGTCCAAATTGACTCAACAGTGGTGAGTGAATGAGAGAATGAGAGAAGAGCATGCACCTTCTAACCAGTCTTCCTCTCCTAGTTTCCACAGGACTCTCCATTCTCAACTCGATAATCAAAGCAATGCATGTAAAAATACCAGTCTGATTACAGCCTGCTTCTGCTCCAAAGATGCCAATAGCTTCCCATCTCATAAAGTCTTAAGTTCTTATAAGGACTACACTGTCTATGTAATCTGTTCCAACGTATCTCACCTCTTATTATCTATTCTCTTTTTCTCCTCATACTTCCCTAGTTTCACTGGGCTTCTTGCTATTTTAGTACATCATCTTCTTGGACTGCTTTAGAAAACTACACAGTCATTCTTTCATTTACCTCTTGGGCCTTACTCCTCTAAGTATGCCATTTCACATTTCCCCAATTTTTAGGGACCTGTGCTTAGGGCCTCTCGCAAACTGCATTGCTAGCTTCTGAATACTCTGAAGGAAAGATGAAGTCACCCCTATTCTCAGGTAAGGACAATAAAGTGCATGGTCACAATCCCACAGAGGGTAAACAGTGCAGTCTGAATGCAAATCCAGATCCGTCTGGCTCTGGGAACTGCTGTTGCTATTATGCATGAACAGCCTTATACTGAAGCTCAAGAATCACAAGGCTGGTTAACCCCTCTGGTCCTTAAGTGTACTCTGGTTGGGAAATGAGTCTTTTTCACTTTCAGAAAGACAGCGAGCCACATATGTCACTGTGCTCTAAATGGTTAACTCTCATCACCAGAAGCATCCCTGTGTGTTTACGCACATGTGCTAACATCAAGTTCTCTCATGCACTTCCCTTCAGCCACCACCACACAATCATTCCCTCTTGCACTTAGAGCCACATTCTTCCCTATTTCCTTTAGAGCAATCATGGTTATGAAATAAGTCTCTAGGAATCACAAGAATGGACAGACAGTCCCTACCCGGGAGGCGAAGAGAACAACAGAAAAGTGGGTGAAGGGTAACAGAGGATGATGTAAGATATGAAAATAATAATCTATAATTGATCAAGGGTTCATGAGGCAGAGAAGGAGAGGGGAGGGGAAAATCAGGAGCTGATATCAAGGACTCAATTAAAAAACACTTTGAAAATCATAATGGTAGCATATGTACAAATGTGCTTGACATAATGGATGAATGTATGGATTGCAATAAGAGAAGTGACCCCAGTAAATTTAAATTGAAAAGTTCCTAGCCATGGGACTTTTCAAAATGTAGATTTAGCATATCTTGGGCTAGGAGAACAATGAGACTGTCTACTTCCATGAACAATGAGAGTGTCTGAACCCCACTGGGACAATTTCATCCTTGTCTTACAGAGTGGCGATGAGTTGAAATGAAGTGGATGGCCGGGAGTGAGGACAAATTCCAGACAGAGGCATTTTCTGCACATGCCTGCAAGTGATTCTGCTTTAAATCTCTTGGGTACCACCTATGTAGAACCACTGGCTTGTCTGAGGTGTTGAATGACAAAGGTCTTTTCTGCTCTATTTAGATTTGCTGTATACCTGTCATGAGGCTAGGTCTCGGATAGAGAGATATGCAGGGAGAGTGAGTTGAATGAATGCATCCCATTGACTCTCTCATCTGCTCAGAGATCATTATCTCAAGGGAGGCAGTTGGTGGAGTGTCCAGAGAGTACTGAAGTCTCACTTGCTTTCTGTGAGACAGCTACAGATAGCTATAAGAAGGGAGTTTTGAAAAGCAAGAAGACTCACTCCCTTCTGCTTTCTGTTTAGGAGAAAATAAGAAGCATGCTTCACTTTGGGGAGAGGGAGTCCAGACAATGTTTTAAACTTTATGTTATGCAGATGGTATCCTTGGATCTTTTTACCTTAAGAAAGGGCATGAATCCCCCCGGCCCCCCTCCCCCATTTGCTTTCCTTGTCGACTTTGAAAAAAAGTGACAAGTTTTACACTTATTGTTAGGTACCATCAAGTCAATCCCCATCCATCCCTGCACTTAGGAAAACAAAATGCAGAAGCATTTCCCCTGGGCACCTGCAGAGTGGGGTGGCCAGGCTTTTCATTCTGGAGGTCACAAAGGTCCAGGGGTGCTTGAGTATCACCCAAGTCCCATGGTATGGAAGATTAGCCCCTCCAGGCTGTTTCCCTTGTGCTGAAATCTCAACTAGGCTCGCTTTTCTCCACGGAATGATTCCCTACCTTCAGTCCAGGCACGCAGTCTAGAGATGTTTGCTTTAACCAAACATTGGTTACTTCTTCCACTCTTGTCTTGAAGGACATTTGGAAGCACAAATAAGTTGGCTTGGAAGGTGAGGTGCAGCTATGAATTCATGTCTGAAAAATTGTTCATCATCAGTATTACCTTTGACACTCTCCCTTGTGCCTATAGTTGTCAGAGTGACACAAGAGGCTGTGATTCTTGAACAACACAGTCTAGCTCAGAACAACACAGTCTAGCACACGCTGGGTAATGGTAAAACAGTGGTTTGCTAACAAATGGTGTCCATTCCACCTTCCCATGCTAAGGAGGACATAGGTGGCAGTCTGCTCCCTAAAAGCGCCTTGACAGTACTATGGGACTGTCTACTATTGCAACTCTAAGGATGCGGTTTCACTTAAACCTAAACTCTGGAAAAGTGACCTGGTGAAGGGGCTGGTGTCGGGTCTGCTACTGAGGCAAGAAACAGGATTGTGCACATGCGGTCAGTCCACACAAACTTCTCCTTGGCCTTCTTCTCAGCAGCCAGAGGGAGACAATGAACATCAGACATCACCCTTTTGACTGTTAGGAGTGCTGGTGAAGTGTCCGATTATGCATTGGACTACTCACTGCCAGGTCAGCGGTTTGAAACCACCAGTCTTTCTGAGGGAGAAAGATGAGATTTCTCTTCTCAGAAACCCAGACAGGCACTTCTACTCTGTTTTTTAGGGTCAATAGAGTTGGAATCGACTTGATGCTAGCGAGTTTGGAATTTGTTCTACTTTGATTCTCAGGATGTTATTTTTTTATCCACCAAGCCAAATCTTAAAAATCCCTTATCCCAAATTCCATTGGCCACGGACTTCTTTTCCCCCCAGGGGCTGAAATTTGCTAATGTCAGCCTCCCTTTTGGAAACCCAGGTTCACTAAATTTAAATTTCAAAAGGATGTGAGTACCTGCAGGTGGATGGCAGGGCAGGGACCACCTCATGAGCACCAATTGATCTCAGTAAAAAGGGGTGGGGCAGGCTTCCAATCCTCGTTGATCTTTTATTCTTCCTCCTCCTTTCTTTCTTTATAAGCTGCTTTTGTAAGTCACCTCCTTGAAGCCATGTGCTTTTGAGAGGGTTTAAGGGTGCCTACCTATATTCACATAGAATAACTGCTCACACTCAGTCTTATGTTTCCATTTCTTTCTTTGACTTTACAATTACTGGTAAGTATAATAGCAATGCAAAGAAATAGACACCTAGCAAGATCAAGTAGCTTCTCTACAGGAAGGGTGGGGTGGGGGGCCAACCCACAGGGAGTCTGACTCCAGAAGCTGATTGCTTCCCTGCAACACAGTACCCACTCCATCCCCAGAAGGTCCCTGAGCACTAGTGGACATTCCTTCTCCATTGTATAAATAATGAAACCAGTGGTCCCAACACTTGAAACAATTGAACAAGGTCACTCACCTCTCCAACCTATTTGAGTGCAGATTTCACAGAGTCAAACTCCCAGGCACTTTCTTATATTTCATTGGATTCTTAAACCATGACCCTTGAGGGGCAGCCTCTATTGGCCAAGCTCCTTGCTCTGGGTCTGGGACATGCTGTGTATCCTGCAGCGGCGGGGGGGCAGGGGGAGTCGTGCCCAGAGAGCACCATTTTTTCCTGAACAATGGGACTTCATAAGGCCTCACTATCCCAATTGCTTTCTATGGCACCGGGGGATCCTGTAGTTCAAGTTCCAATGCTCAACAGACTGGCCACCCCACCCAGGGACTGAGATCTCTGCAACTCATTGTCCTCATCCATAAAATAGTCATGACAATAGCACCTATCTTACGGAGTTATTGGACGTCTTTAATGAGACTCCACAGGGCACACTTGGCAGTTCATAGCATATAGTCCGTGCAACTATTACCAGGATTATAAAGTCGAGGGACCTGAGGCTACTATTAGAGTGGATGTGAGGAAATAATAAAATAAACTTTAGCAAGTGGATATGATGTGCTAGGCACTTCATTATGCTTTGGGATCATTGTTGTTTTTTTAATTCTTACCCCGTGCACTCTCACTATCACCCTTCTAGAGAGGAGGGCATGACAGTGTGCTCAGAGACGCAAAGCAACTCGTCGAGGGTCATACAGCGATATTTGGATCAGAACTCAGGTGGGCTTATTTTCAGAATTTACCTTCTTCTCCATCATGCTGTACTAATTCTCCCCAGTGCATACCAGGGTTCTTCCAACGAGCCCTTTGATCAGGAGAAGGTGTGACATGTTTGTGTTCAGAGGCTGTGTTCCCTGGAATCCTATTTATGAAAACATGAGTTTGGATAATATAATAAATGAAACAAAAGGGTGTCCAGCCCAAGTTGGATGGTCATGTGTTCGTTCAATGGGTATTGATCATGTTGGAGTCCCAATGCAGGAAAAGATTTGGAGGCAATTTTGCTTCTCAACAAAGTATTGTACGGCATTCACTTATGGAGGATTTATTAGAAATGAAATGGAAACTCCTTCAAGATTTTATTAAGAGATATAGTCTTTCCGTATAACTTCTTTCCCTCCTGGACATTTATGAATGCTTGGCTGGAAGGGTGGTCTGGGAGCTGCTTTCTGATACATGTGGTTCCTACAAGGAAGCGTCAAGGGAGACATTTTTCTGTCAAAAGTCAGATGCACGCAGGGTCTTGGAATGTCTGCCAGCAGCCATGGATGGTGGCAATAAAAAGGATGTAGGCAAAACCACGCGAGCCAGTATTGACCAGCGCGGTAGATGGCTGCAGGACTAGGAACCAAATATACTACCCTCAGGACTTTATATGGAAAACAATAGGGTTTAATTCATGCTTCTACCAGATGCAAAATTACTAAACTCTGACCATGACTAGAGAGGGCCTGGTGAAGTACCGCATTAATTCAATCCCTAAACACATCAGTGAAACCTCTGTGAGTTAGACAATGAGAAAGGTGCATGTCCTCGGGGCTCCGAGGCTTTGTGTCCCAGGAAGAAGGCCGGCGTGGCTCTCTGAGTTCCCCTAACCCAAAGCCTCAGAAGCCAAGAACTCAGACTCAGGAGTCTAAACTTTCCTACCATTTAGAGTGGTTTTCCCAGAATAGGTCAATTCTGATGGAAGTATAATTTGATATAGACTTTTTGGATGGCATTTTGACAATATCTATTAAAATTAATAATGTGCTTAGCCTCTAACCCAGAATCTCTCTATTTTTGCTAATCCTTTAGAAGCAATTAGGTGCTCCCAAGCTTGTACAACAATTTTCATTACTGAATTGTTTGTAATAATGGAAAACAGGAGAAACGTAGGTTTCCCTGGTGACAAAGTGAGCGACGCGTTGGACGGCTAACCACAAAGTGAGCAGTTTGAAACCAGAGACTGTTCTAAGGCTTTCTAGTCTCGTAACGATTTGCAGCCTTGAAAGCCAACATAGGCCGTCCTACTGTCCTGTGGGATCACTATGAATTAGAACTGACTCAATAGTAGTGAATTTGTTTTTTTTTTTTTTTTTTGCCTGCTTGTGCAATTAATAAAATGCTCAAGTAAACCATGGCCTATATTCACTATGACAAGTGGGCTTTTATTGGACTGCATTGTATTCCCCATAACACAGCCACTCTCAACCTTCCTAATGCTGCAACCCCTTTAATGTAATTGCTCATGTTATAGTGACCCCACAACCATAAACTTATTTGCATTGCTACTTCATCACTGTAATATTGCTACTGTTAGGAACTGGGAAACCCCTGTGAAAGGGTCATTTGACCACCAAAGGGGTCATGACCCACAGGTTCAAAACTCCTGCCTTAAAAGATATGCTTAATCCCTAATGCTTATTAGCCATGAACATGACCTTGCTGAGAAATTAGAGTTTTGAAAGGCTGCATTATCAAGGGGTCATAGTGGATTAAGATGAACCATAATTCAATCTGAGTGGACCACTCATAAATGAGTACAAGAAATATACAGAGATACTGAGAAGGCAGACTGCCCTAAGACATGTCTGGAAGTCAAGGAATCCCAGACAACCAAAACCTTGATTCAAGAGAGACCTGCAAGAGAACATGACCTGGTTGAGACATTGATTTTGACATTTACCTTCCAAAACTGTGAGACAACAAATTTTCCTTCCTGTGAACCACTCAGACTGAGGCATTTTGTTACAGTCACCCTTGGAGACTAATGCATGCCTTTGCGGTGTCTCTCGGTATTTAGGTGAAAATAGAAATACATAGAACAAGATTCACTATTTCTCCACTTATCATTTCATGTGAGACAAAAATATGTGATAACATATACCAAGCTAATAATAACCAAGCAAACAATAAAACAAAACCAAGCATGAGCTGCAGTCATTTGGACTTGGGGGTCTCATTGCTGAACTGCTCCCTCAAGTTTTCTTGGCTGGACTCCTTAGGAAATTAGACTTGAAGGCCTTACTT